>JAJHUR010085438.1:0-34807 GCA_027495735.1 Lutjanus campechanus
GACATGCCTCTCAAGATAACAGTTGTTCTTTTCCTACAGGTGTGATTTGTCTCTTCTGTCATTTCCAGTTGACTCTTCCACTTCCCCCTTTCAGTTAATCATATTACTTTTACAGATATGCATTATATATTCAGGGAAACTCTTGTTGGGGAACATCTAAAGTTAAGTGTCATTTGATTCATGGCATCCTTCCAATCCCAAGTAAAATAGATAAAATACAATACTAAAACAAAAAAATCACAGTATTTTAACATCAGCCCTGATGCAAACATACAGAGAACATTAACAACCATTATTACACGGCGTAGGTGAATACTCTATTCTGATTGATCAATTACAGCATTCTACAGTCTGTTATTTCTAAATAGCAGATCGCTGCTATAAATAACAGACTGTTGCTATGTATACCATTCTCATCAAAGATTCTGAAAGACATGGTAGAATAAATAAAATAATCAATAAAATTATTTCTAAAACAATATTTTCTGTCAAATTATTATTATTTTTAAAGAGTACCTATGTAATAGGCTTTGCATTGTGGTCTTGCATTACTCTGTCAGAGTTTTTTTTGTTTGTTTTGTTTTGTTTTTCCATAATGACCACTCACTATATATTATCCCTTACTTATCTAACTGATTGTGTTCAGGCAAATAAAAAGTCAAGAAGTAAAAAGAGTGTCACTGCATCCACTTTCATCTTGGTTCATCAGCAAAGAAAAAAAGAGTAGCCACAGTAAGTTTTGCTGCCGTGCCAACAATAAACAAATCTGACACTTATCTGGTTGAATTTGCCCTCATTTAGGGCACAACAGCTACCGCAAGGAGCGACTTTTTTTTAAACACACTCTCATACTGACTCAACCTGTGCAAAAAAGCATTGGCAGATGGTACGCTGTGATAATAATTATACTGTTGTGTCTGGCCTTGGTGAGGATTTCCTCTGGGAAGTGTCTGGCTGCCGTTGTGATGATGCACCATTGAAACTGGGTGGAGGCCCATTGCTTACAGTGTAACAGGCTGCTAAGGTAAAGAGCAGGATAACCTCTTTTCCCTCACACACATGTATACATATGGGCATGCACGCGCGCACGCACGCAGAACACACACACACACACACATCAAGGCACATATTTGATGAGTTATGCCCCATATGTGCAACATCTATTCAAACATGCAAAAACAGAATGTAATGTACATTTTAGCTGTAAACACTTTTGATTTTGATTAGTAAGGGTGTAATAAAATATAGATACACTTGAGTAAAGCAGTTTTATGTTTTGTTTGCACTTTATGCTATATAGATTTTCAAAAACACTGTGATATTGTGGTACATGCAAAGAGTCATATAGCAATGGTTCATTTTGTGTTGTATTTAAGGCCCCAACTGCAAGAAGATAGAAGAGAGGTAACCTCTCTTCACTGTTCTGATTGTATGAAAAAGTGAACTTTCACCTCAGACTTTATGCATATGATGGTGTGTTCTTTATGCTATGACCCTTTTTCTACAATTACATAAAAATTAGCAAAATACTTACAGTATTGTAAAATATCTCAATATACTGAAGATTCTTGCCAGATTATTGTCAATACACAGCCTATGAGTTAGTAATGTAGGCTCAGAGGGCCTAAGACAAGTTCCTATGCCAAGTTCTTGTTAAGTTTTGTACAAGAGCAATAGAAAGCATTCTGACTGGACTTACTGACACAGGATGTGCACAACCCAGGACAGGAGGACTCTGCAACAGGTCATCAAAACCACCCGCGACATCATTCATCATCATTGGAACCCATCTACCAAGTATCAGTGATATCAGGGAGGTGAGGTGCCTGTGCAGAGCCCAAAGAAGACATTACCCACCCAAACCACAGCCAGTTCACCCTGCTGCTGTCTGGCAAGAGATACAGAAGTATCTGCAGCTGTACCACTCGTCTACGGAACAGCTTTTGTCAGGTTGTGAGACTCCTTAATTCACCCTAAGCCTTCCACCATGAAATACATTTATTTTTATGACTTATTGTTTCACCCATTTACTAAATATGATGCTTGCATGCAGATTTCTTTTTTGTGAGTGACATAAGGGGACTACAGTTAGCATATCATTATACAAATAAATGAACCTTGTAACCTTGAAATCTACATCTACACTCTTTGTTGTCTTCATTATTAACTACATCTGCTTTTACATATTTACTTGCCTGTTAAGAACTAAAACATCTTCTGATTATAATGCATCAGACAATTGTTTTGCTTTCAGACAGAGTACTTGAACAATCTTTAGATAAGCTCAGTTCTCTTACTGATTGTTTCTTCCGGACAATGAAGTCATGAATCATTGTGCACTTCGGTCTTGTTTTGCAACCATTTGCTTGTGTCTCCCGTGACCCTTGACGTTCTACTATCTCAGTCACACAGACACATCACAGCTACACTGGTCAGCCAGCGGCCTTGCTCCCCTATTGTCTCCCATCCCTGCAGTCGTGACCCCAAACACGGCACTGCAGGGGTCTGTTCCTATTTATAATGGGGGGGTTTCCTCCGCATGTATTGTTGCTGTTTGCCAGCACTTCCTCCTTTCATTCACTGACCTCTTCTCTACTTCCTGTTTGTGCGGTAGACCAGTGGTCATCCCAGGGGTAGTTTAGTAAATCCTCTTAATTATTCCGGGTAAAAGGGTGTGGTTGAGGACACATAGAATAGAGGAAATCTGAGTCATGTCTGGACCCCCTGTCATGTATCCTAGTATGGTCATATAATCCTGTTGGACTTAACTAAAGTACTACATATTACATTTCATTCATTTGGAATAATTTTGTTAACCTCCCAACAAAATAATCATGTAACTTTTCTCAAGTGTCAATAAATTATGTGATGACAATGTCAACCAACTCTTTAATATTGGTCGCTACTAACAATATTTAATCCTAACACATCAGTAAAAAAGAGCATCTATGGTTGACATCCCTCCTTTTAGAACAACAAATGTAATAAACTTGTCTTCACTGAAATGCCTTCAAATTTACTTCTTCATCCAACCCTCACAGGCTTAAAATGCCCAATTCAGAACTGAAAGTGCTCTTTGTTTGAAACATTATCCAGCCTGTGTCATTGCCAGGTTGTCAAATACTGACGTTTTGTCATGCCCATCTACATCTCACACAGACCAACAAATCCTCACACCTACACAATGGAATAAGTTGATTGCCAATTACTCACAAAGGCACATATACTGTATTACCAGTGGAGAGCAGCAACAGGCTCACTACACCTTAACTATATTATGTAAGTGAAGTACGTGATGTAACGTGACATAAATGACATGACATACTTATGTGGTTTATGTTGCAAAATGGTCACAGTTTGGTCATGTTCAGGCCCAAACCCTACTTGGTTAGGTTTAGGAAAATATCATGGTTTGGGTTAAAATAAAGACGATACATGTGCCATGTGACAGAAGTGAAATCACTTGAACGATGATATAACTCATGTGACATATAGGCGATGTCTACTAAATTGGCATATGACAATGTTCACGGTGAAACAAAGCGATGGTTGTAATATCTTTGCTGCGTCTAAAAGGGTCTTCATCTCGACACCACGTGTCCGTAACTATGTTTTGTGTTTAAAAATAAAATAATAACCACAACATGAAGATGTAATGCAGTGAACAGCAGCAACAGCTTCTTTTAATTTTTAGTCCTACATGTCATAAGTTGAACTGTGGCACCAACTCTATAGCAACTCTGAGGGGACGCACAACGTCAAATACAGAGGGCTTTTAAATAATAATGTGATGGCAGAGAACTCAGTGGACGACAACTCATCTCAAACAAATAATGGCACCTGCTGAAGAGATTAGCGTAGATACTATGATAGCATCACTTATATCAGAACTGGAGAGTATTACTTTTTGCTTTTTGAATTTTTTAGAAAAGTAACAGATTGGGTGATCGACGCCACGCTCATCCTCCTGCAGGAGCACTGCGCCCGCACCGAGCGCGCTGGCATCCACCTCCAGCTTGAAGGGACGCTCAAAGTTCGGAGCAGAGAGCACAGGAGCGCTGCAGAGGAGAGCTTTGGCAGCTTCAAAGGCCGCTTGACATGTTTCTGACCACTGGAATGGCGATTTGGGGCTTGCTAAGCTAGTCAGCGGAGCAACGACATCAGGAAAATTTTCACAGAACGCCCGGTAATATCCAGCCATCCCCAAAAAACGGCGGAGCTCACGACGGGTTTGGGGAGCCGGAAAATCAACAATTGCCTGCACTTTGGCTGTAACGGGGCAAACTTGGCCCTGGCCGACCTTTTTACCCAAGTAAGTGACGATTACTTACAATTACTTTAGTGAAAGAAGAGCAAAGAATGGCACTGAAGGTTTTTCCCAGATGGTTTGTCCAATCAACAAACCATCTGGCATATCAGGTTTCCCCACCTCCTCCAATCACAGAACTTCTCACTCCTTATACTTCTCCTGTCATAATACTACGTCCACTAGGGGACACTCCCTATCAATGAACAGACATATCGGTTGGATTAAGATGCACAAGGTCCCTTTTAGCTTTTGTATTAGACACACTAGGTTATAAAGTAACTTTAACATAAAACCATCTGGAAGGGGGGAGGAGGTTAAGTGGATGGATGGCCCAAACAAACACCCAGGAGGCTGGGGTTCATGTGAAACCCATGTGAAACCAAAAATCAACATCATTAAAATTTTTAAGTTACATAACCTTTCATATGTCTTACATGACATGAGATACTTGTTTTAAACCAAATCATGATCTTAAGCTAAAACTAGCCAAGTAGTTTTGGTGCCTGAGCCTAACCAACATGCGACCATTTTGCAACTTTAACCACATGTTTAAAGGCTTTCAGGCAGAACCATCTCAGACAGACGATAAAGGATACCTTGTGCATCTGATGAGACACTGAGGGCGTGACAAAGCAGGGGCAGTATGACCTGGGATGAGAACTTTTTGACAACATTGTTCATATTGTTCACTTGAAATTATCTATTCAAATTCTTACTCTGACTAACTTTTCTGTAACTTTTCTCTGCCACCAAGGACCCATTATTTATCAATTTATGAAGATCCAGGCTGGTGGTGTGCAGTCGCCTCTGATTGCAGAACAATCTGTGAGTTCCACTTCAGATCTCATGTCCCAAGAGAGACCTTTTTATAGTTTAACAGGAACCAACCCTCCCATGTGGTTTCTACTCATCTGTGCGAATGACATAGTTTTTCTTCATAATTTATCTCTGTTATTTTCTCCTCTGTTTTGTTTTCCTCACACAAAGTAATCAGCAGTCATGAGGGAGGAGTGAGAATATTTTTTGTGGTGATGTTAAGGTGAAGGGTTAAAAACTGGAACACAATGCTACTTTACAGCTTAAATTCCAAATTACAATCACATGCTTACGCAGTTCTGCCAGTTTTGTGCCAGTCTTTTGTTTTTCAGAGACTCTGGCCTCAAGTGTTTAGATGAGCAATTGAAAATAAACAATGCAGTTGACACTGCAATTCAATATCAAACAATCTCCGGTACAACAATGAGCTGAAGCGTGGGCAATACGGGTTAATGGCTGACCATTGAGGCATACTTCACTTTGTTGCCCAGACGATGTTAAAACTATGGCAGGAAATGATGTAAATGGTGACCTGGAGAGGCAAAAACATTGTATAAAGGGAGTCTCATGAGAGTCTGGCTGACAATGGATCAAAATGAGACCAGGAACAATGGAACACAAGTTACTGACAACATTCACAGCCTCGACCAGATGCTGGTGTGAGAAAAAAAAACTGCAGTTTGATTATTTGGACCTTTGAGCTGTCGGAGCCAAGGCTACAGCCCACCTGGATGTTACAAAGCCTCATCCTACAGAGATGGGAGGCTGAACTCTAGCTCATGGGCTCTTATCTCATTCCGACATCTGTTTGCACTAGGTCTTCCAGATGTTTCCTGCTTGGCTTCTGCTGATTCTTAGCTGGGCCAAGGGCCTGCGCACTTGCCTGTCCTCCCAGCCCAGTGTTGGTGCTAGACCTTTGGGTCCCATCAAATGTGTTTACCTAAGGCCCCACGCTGATAGCAACTTGGCGACAAGGCTAAATCATATTCCAAATGTAATCATCTGCTAGAGGGAGAGGCAAGTTATTTTTGATACAGGGCAAGTGCTTTGGCCTTCAACAGGCACACATGGGCGTATTTTTCACTGAGTATTTTCTTATCCAAAGGACATTATGTAATTGTACTCTTTCTATCTGCTACACTAAGGTAAAGCTAATATAGTCAATCAAACATGATAATCAGCCAATGGCAGTTTAGTCAGTCAGGCGTACGTGACTCCATTCACTGCTACAGTACCTAATAATGTCCTTTGTTTTGTTTAGGAGATAGTTTGGACAACAGCCAAAGTCACCTTTCCACTGAATGCATTTCCAGACTGAAATATGAACAATAACTCCATCATTACTTTTATATCTGATGTAATATTTGATAAACAGTCTAAAGTCTAGACACGTACACAGCCTATGAGTCACTGCAGCATAATGTTTTTAGTTTTTTAGTTAGATGAGTGTGTAGAGAAACTGGACATGCCCTGTTGATTAAGGACAGTAAGAAATTAGTAATTAAGAAACCGTTTGAAGTAAGACTGAGCGTCAGGTTTTAGGATTCTCATTCCGAATTTGAATCAAATTATTGTATGTAAAGTCTCTCGCTCATCATAGTGATGATGATGACTACTCTCATTAGCAATTTTTTTTTTTTTTGGCTGAAACAGATGGCTATTTTCAGTAATATAAGAACTCAAAATTTACAATAATTCCCCCAATATTTCCCAGCACCCACTATCTATGGACAAAGCTACTAGCTGGAAAACATAATGGAGTATTTAGCAGATATTTCTCCCGGGAGTTGGTGGAGACCAAAAACAAAGCTAAAAGCTCTGTCTGCTGTAGTTAATAGCAACTATTCAGTAACATGCAACTGTTTTCAAATACATTAGTATGCAACGTTTCCCGTTTGTGGCCAAAAATCAGTTATTACAGGTAAGGTGTAGTTGCTTCTATATTGCCCGTTGTGCAACATGTGCGACCTTAATCTATATAGTGTATAGTGCCAAGCCTCACAAACAACAGTACAATGTCGCCACCATTTGTGAGATACTTTCATGCATAGGAGGCCGTAGTCTATATATTTCTCTTTCTGTGTGGCATAAAAATTGAGGCCCTCAAGTACTGTCATAAAAAAAAACATCATTACAGGGTAAACACAACAGCGAGAAAATTCAACAACAAACTGTAGAACAGTGACATTTGACTTGTTCATGGTGAGTGTTCTTAAATTTACCTTGTTTGCTCATCCCCCCCCAAAACTATTTTGTAGTTTGTGATAAATGATAAATTCATAGCAGCCTAATTTTGAGCTAAAAAATTAAAGGGAGTTTGTGTTTTCAACATATTTTGGCTTATTTTCTTACTCAAATAAGGTGCCAAGAATCTGAACCATAAGTCAGAAGGAAATAAATTAATAAACAGAGTCATAATCCAAATTCAAAAAATCTAGATGATACTTGACCCAACCGATGATGACTGATGAGGTTTCTGCCTCCATGTGAGACACGTAAGCAAACATTGTGTAAACTGCATAGCATTCAGCAAATAGTTTCTTTCACCCATGCTGTAAGCTCATGTTTTCTTAAGGTGTGTCGGCTCCATTCACAGTCTACTAATACATTTCTGTTCATTACTCATCAGTTGTCCCGTGGAGTCAGTCATTATAATTATATAGAATTAATAAATTCTTATATATCTTTGCCTTCAACCTTGGAGTTACTACTGATGGTGAATTAGTTTTTGTTTAAAGTGCCCCCATATGGCTTTGATCTTCTGCTTCAGTGGCTAACTTGAGACCTACCAGGTCTGTATCTGAGCGTTGCAGGGATCAGTGTTTTACTGCAGATTGATAATAGTTGGAGACTAGTCTCTTACAAGATGCTGAGTTACTCTATCATCTCTGACAGCAGTGGAGACTGCTTGCCTATCTCCTGTCCCATCCTCCTCTCCCAGATATATCCCAATTCTCCATTCAACCCTCCTCCCTGTTCTATCTCATTCTAACCCTGTTCCTTCTGTACTTCTTACTTCCTCTCATCCCTCTTTTCTCTCTGTCCTCATCCTCCTGCTCCCTGAACCAACACTAGTGTGAAGATGTCAAAAGCTGTAATTAAGTTGGGCATTTTATATTATTTCTAATCATAAGTTTAACAGAAACACACATTTTATTACCAATATTTGTTGGCGATGACATGTTATTATAATTTTATCAGCATTTAGTTACAGGTTATTTTTGTTGCACCAGAGGATAGTACTACTGCAAATCCCTGCAACTATGTAGATAAAAGAAAAGACATTTAACTTCTAAGTTCGTTAAAATAACATCTGCAGGAATGCACCGCGCAAGGTGTCTGTCATGCTAGGCTGCAGCGCTGCAAGGCGAGGCGTATTCTGAAAACAAGAAGCTGTAGCACATATTACGTCATGAAATGAGTGTCTGAAGCCTGCAGACAGATCAGAGAGACATTGTTTGATGGTTTGGCAAATGCGTAAGTGCCACTTCTCTTCACCCACATGCACAAACAAACCCAGAACCCTGCAGGCAGCAGTTCATGATGACTTTTTTTTTTCTCCTGCTGTAGATCATGAACACTTTTCAAGGAGAATGATTGCTATGAGAATAAGTAGAAGACTACTTGTTATTTTCCAGTGATGCATGATTGGCAGATGTCCATCTATGCAGTTACTAAAAAATGTTTTCAGTTGTGTAATAATCCAAAGTTTCACCGCTGCGTATGACTTTGTGGTTTTTCATTGCGTCACTGTGAAGCTGCAGTTATGTCATTGTTCCTGCTTATTCATTTCAAAATATATTTTCTGAGAAAAGAGACTTTAACAACAATGTTCCACCACCTGGAAATGTACTGACAAATGCAGTACATTTGACAAACACAGAGGTATCCTGTACTTTCTGTCAGTTCAATGTGACAAAGATGTGAGATACACTGTATAGATTTATCAGAGGAAATTGTAGCCTGTCTAAAGGCCTCTATGTAAATCTGTTATCAATTTTGAGCTATTTCTAGTAAGCGTCTATTCCTGGTGAGTTACTGTACTCACACCACTGGCACTGATATACACTGGCTTTCAGGCAATGGGATCTATTTAATATCCTCCTACGTTTCATTTGAATTATAAGGATCAGAGCATATTTATAGGATGTACTGCCAAGATGTGTGATTCTTTCCAGACCGTTTGGCACAAGGCTTTGCAGAGTGCCCTGCAGATGGTTCTTTTATTCACCTTATCTGCCTTTTTTTTCTCCTTGTTTCTCATTTTTCTTTCATAAAATGCTCCAGCTCAGTCTTTTTTGGAGAACGAAAGAGGAAATCCATCAGATCTGCAGTGGTGCACCGTACCTCTGGGCTCATAAATTGTACATGCCTCAAAGTAGCAGGAAGTACAGGCCTAATAGGGTGTATCCTCCAGGTTTCCTGTTAGGTTAACCCATTGGGTCTGGGGTATTCTACCCCACCACTGGATCATAAGATATGACCCCCTCTTGCCCTAACACTTAAAACGAATGGGCCCGTAATGCAGTCAAGCTGCAAAGTCACCACTGAACATGTTTTTTGTACTGTACTGTACTTTATTGTATTTTCACACTGTGCTTTTTTTGAAAAACATGTTCCACTAAACCCTACGTTATTTTTAAGTTGAGATTAAATCAAAAATGTCTTCTTCTTTTTTTTTTTACTCCTTTAGATCACATCCCCAGTCATATTTATCATTATATGAAAAAAATATGAAAAATATATTTATATTATTTTTATTTTAAAATTCAATCATGTTTTCTTCTTGAAAAACAAAATATGACTTCAGGACATGCAACAATCAATCAGTCTTCAACTTTTAGCATTTTTAGCTAACTTTGCTGCCATTAGCAGGCAATGGATCCAGGCCCAGCAGCCTCCCAGTGAAATCAGCCGGACTAGGAACGAACACAGCCTCCCGGACCAACAGGGAATACAGTACCAAGATCATTTTCTGATGGATAGATAGCTTTACTCATTACTAAGGTAGCTGGTTGCCAACAGTAGTGTCATTAGCTTAATTAGCTGTGCAGCTAGGTTAGCTGACTCAGCCTCAGGGTTCCACAAGCCACCCAGAAAACCACCTTTGCACTGTATTCCCTGTCTTCACATCTTGCTGTTGGCTACTGTAAACATACTGTACATCGATATCCATGACAAGTCCCTCCACAGTGGCCTGTTTTTACAAGAAACACATAAATATTCTGAAGCAAATAGCACTTTGTTTCTATTTCATGTGGACTGCAGACTTGAATGTCATGGTTAATGTTGCCAGTTGTTGAGAGAAGTTGATCTGTGAGGTGGATTGGAGGGGTCTTATTCCATATCGACCATAATAGTGCCTTGTTTTCATGGTAAATAATGATCAAGAAATCACACTTGTCACACAGTTATTGAATTTCCATATCATTATAGGGATCACACTCATTCACATGCACACATGCAGACACTATTTCACTGCTTGATTCAATTCCCAGCTCTTCACTTGGTCTCCAGGGGATGAAGTGTGTCTGGCATTGAAAGGGTTAGAACTGAGCGCAGGAAACTCCAGCCCAGAGCCAAGAGGGAGAAAGAAAGAGAGCGGTGATCAGGTGCCCCATCTGGATCCAATCCCACCTGGGCCCAGATAAAAATAGAGGCTGGGTGATGGGCCATAGGCACACCAGTCATTCTTCTTCAAAGGTGTTGGGGGGGCAGTGTGGGTCCACGTTCGTCACTGATACTGGCCCACAGTATTCTTTTAATTTCAAAATAATCTATCTTTAATTGTATTTGACATGACTGCTTAAATTCAAGGAAAATGTGTTAGTGAGGTGAGGCTGTAAAAGACGACCCCCCCACCACTTCACCCCCCTTGTTTTTTTTTTTACCCTTTATCTCTGAATGGGTTGCAGGTGTTGGGAGAGGAGTCTTGCGCCACATTTCCATGTCTCAGGAGTCATTGCAGTTGGTTCGGCTGGTGAGGAGTTGGCCACGGTTTCATCACTGAATTGAGTTAGGCCTTTGAACCATGGGGGTCATCCCCCGTGTGCCTCTTTTCACAGATAAAATGCTCAGATAGGACATGTTGAAAGGATATGTTTCCAATTTGACTCGTGCCACCCTTATCCCTCTCAGCCTCCTCCCTAGCCTCATCATCTTTCTTCCTATCTCCCTCCCTCTGTCTGCCTCCCTGTCTGCCTCGGTGCATGTGTCAGACAGCTGATTAATTCCCCAGAGAGACGAGGGAGGAGGGAGCGTGGGGAACACAAGAGGTGAATTGATAAATCATCTCTTTATTCATTCACAGGTAAATAAAAAAACATGGCAGTGCTCAGAAATACATAGATCTACCCTGTGACACCCACAGATGCTCTGCATTAATGTCTTCCTGGCCTCAATGTTATAATTTATAAACTGCTCCTACATGCAGGCCCCAAAGATGACTCTTATCTCTGCTGCACTCACATATGCGTTTAGTTGCTCCAAGAGGGACTGTGTGCGTTTGCATTAAGCATATTATTTAATTCAAACACACATACATACATTGTCAATAAAGAGCTCTAGTCAGACTTTATTCAAAAAGTAGTTTAAAACAATCTGTGCATTTAAACGCTGTAAAAAATAAACAGGAATTTTTGTGGAATTAACTCAATTTTTTTTTTCTCAAAAAAGCTACTTAAATGAACTTTGATATTTTGATGATTTTGGAAGCCCTTGTACACAATAACCACAAAATATAACTTCAAAAGTAAAATTACATTCTTTTTAACTGGCTAACGTACAACTCACTGTAACTTTGCCCAAGAAAATACAAACGCAGGATCATTTAAGTGGATCTCAAGGAGAATCCAACCTGGTGCAAGCATTAAGGACGAACATAAATAACCGATCTTCTCGACGGTGGTCTTAACGCAGGTCATATAGAGACATCAGTATTAAACGGAGACTGTTTCATAACCAGTTCAAAACTCATTCCAGTAGTGTTAAATTAATGCAAATATACAAGTTTTATTTATTTAAGTCAATTAAACTTAAAATTTCTACTTATTTTCAGAACACTTCAGAACTCATAAACATGGGTTCCTCTAACTTGAAGTCTTTTGACTTGAAATTACTTTAAAGACAGCCCAGACACTAATTTAAAACAAATAGCATTTTTTTTTACAGTGTATAAGCCTACTTAGAATAGCAGAAGCATAAGATTTATCAGATGAGACCATTTTTAAATCACATATTTGCCTTTCATTTGTATCCTCCGTGTAGGAACGCTGTGTGTCAGCACTGACATTTTACTGACATACATATGTGATTAAGCCCTGATGATTACGATTGAAAACAAACTGTTGGAAGTATTTATAGTTACTTCAACAAGTTCAGACCCAGCTGTATAACCTCTACACTTTCTCCGACACCAAAACCCCTTTTTCACATTTTCTCTCAACACAGTGATTATTATTCATCACTTTTTTTGTAAACATGAACTTGTGGCTGTAATGAACATGTTTCGTGCAGACTTCTTCCTGTAAACGTTGTTCTAATTATATTTAACAAGGTTTGAAATATGCAACAATGTGAGAACTCTGTTATGTCAGTTCATTGGAAAGCCCAAGCTGGATTTGAATTTTCCTTTCGAGCAATGCTTTTTATTCCCATCACCTGCTCTCTCTCTCGCTGCGCACGCATACACAAACACGCACACATGCACAATTCATGCAGGCTGGACATACTCGCCTGACAAGCTGTTTTAGTCTTGTGTGCAGTGTCGGGCAGTGATATAATTACTTTAATTCAATGATGAGTAGTGTCAGAGATTACAATTTAAATTTCAGTTGTTAAATCACAGTAACTAATGACAATAATACTGTTACTTTGACATTTTTTGGGGCTTGACTTGTTTGCTGATTACCAGGAATTAGATGGAGGGTTTATATCCATTTCTTCTCCCTGGACTCTGTGGAGAGACTGGTTTGGATGTGTTAGCTACTGGATGAGCTGGAGGCAATGAGCATAACAAATGACTTTTAATTCCAATGCATGGGTGCAGTTTACTGAACCCCCTAGTGGAACATTGTTTCTGCTCTAATTATGTGGAATGATCTCATGTGGTGATGCACAGGTCGACCTGCAGGTTGTGGATCAACTTACTAGAAAATATTATGGGTTCTCGTGGCAGGTCAAGTGACAAAGCAGTGGTCCGAGTAAGTTATGAATAACTAACAAAAACACTGTCTGCGTGCAATAGTCCATCTTCCACCCTCACCTGCCCCCCACCCTGTCTGTCGCTCCCTCTCTCCCTCAAACACACGTTGCTGCAGCGTGCACAGCAGATCCATTCAGCTAATCAGTGCTCTTTTCTACACATTGCAGCAAAACACAAGGCTAAAAAAGACAGTATAGACCTCCACATGAAGGCTACTGTTAAAATTCACAGGTAAGATGAGAAGGATGAATCATTTGTTTGTGCACGTGTAGAAAAGTGAAGAGTTACTTCTTTTGCTGCTATCAATGAGCCTTCGGGCTCATCTGTGGAGAAAAGCTCATAGCTGGGGTGTGGGGTTCTTGTCAAATTTTGCGGTTCGTGTGAGATCAGATTTTATGGTAATTCTCATAATATTCCATCACTTATGGGGCATATTAGTAAGGATATGAAAATGCTGCTGCTCCTGCTTGTGTCCTGATTAATAATTTTCATAGAAACAAAAGCTGCATTGTACATTTCTTCTGGTATTTTTTTTTTCTTTTTGTGAACCCCAACATTTTAAGTTCAAACTGGCCTGTGCTTGAAAATCATCTTGGATCTTAGCTGTCTAGCTAGCTGCTGCTAAACCTGCATTTTAAGTGTTTGTGTGAAACCTGCTGGTTCTCTGTAAAGATATAGGAATTGTCGTGTGCTGCACGCAAATATAAATACCTCAAAATGGTGTACAGATGGCTTTTTATTAAACATTCACTTTATTTTTCTACGTGTTTACTGTCACAACTCAGCTAGTATGAATGAACTAAGTGGGTTTTAAAAACCACTAACACTAAGCCTTATGATGTACAGTATCAACAGGCCATTGCATACACTTAATCCTTTGGCTATCGACATAAGAGAGGTTGCAGGCTTTACCTGAAACCCAGATGAGCAAAATTAAAGCTGGGCTCAGACTACAGGAGTTTCAGGCCAGCTTACCTCAGATTCAGATTCAGCTCAGAATCAGAGGAGAAATCAGGTGGCTACAAAACTCGAAGGGCCTTATCTAGAGCCAGTGTGTGATTTGTCTGTGCTGGCCAACTGAGTAAAAACATTGGTCCAACATGGAGGAGAACCTGGGCCTTCTGTACATATAAACAGCTCATTCTAAGGTAACAAAAACACACTGATTCTTATTTTCAGGTGATTGTAGACTAATGAAAACAGATGTATGAATATCATATTCCTTCTCTACAATATTCTGCCAATAAATCGTCCTAAATGTTACACACTGGACTTTTAGGTGTCTGAAATTTTGCACAAAAAAAGCTCACTGGTATTTATTTTGCTTTCTCTGTACAATATCCAATTGTGGCCATACAGGTAGTAAGCCACTTTTGATCTTTTGCCGTAGTAAGGTTATGTTGTTACTTTTTTTGTTATGTAATCTGTAGTAATTAATTACATCTTTCAAATAACGTGCCTTATATAAATAAAATTTGACTTGACTTGCTTTACATTGCAAGTCTGCCATCATCTGCCAATGATCAGTAACATTAAGTTAATGAATGCACTTAATATTGTCAGTGGGGCTCTTTCAGCTCAAGAGTTCACTTCCAAAGCAGCTGCTGTTATTTCTGTTGAGGTGCCTGTCAATAGAAACCAAACTCTTTAGGGAGGGAAGGAATCATCGTAGTTAAATAATATGCAGACTTCTAAACTTATAGAGAACATTTAAGTTCCCAAATGCAAACTCTTTTATTTAAAATCTGACCATCAGCAAAAATAGAAGGAAACTAACTGAAGATAAATTAACATCTGAAACAAGCTACAGTGTACAACAGTCAGTGGTGAGGTTTTATCAGCCAGATAAGTTCTCTGAAAACAAAGCGTGTCTTGGTTTGTGTTGTTTTTTTCTGCAGAACTGTTGTTTAGGGCCTGGATTGTGGTGATGGAGAGTCACAGTGCTGATATTCACTTCAAGCTGGCTGAGGGCGTTCAGCTTTGCAGATGCAGCAAAAAAAATTACATGTTGGGTGGAGTTTCTGATAAAGGTGGTTTCCTGTATTTGCTTCTTTTAGCAAGAGAGCGCGTGTGTGTGTATGTGTGTGTGCCTCTGCGTGTGTGTGTGTGTGTGTGTGTGTGTGTGTGTGTGTGTGTGTGTGTGTGTTTGACAGAGAGCAAGAGCTATTGAGGAGAGAAGTTCCAGCTAAACGGAAAGTGGAGAGGATTGTCAAATCAGCAGAGCACATCCTCTTGGTCATTCAGTGTGTGTGTGTTTGTGTGTGTTTGTGTGTGTGTATGGAGGTACATGTGCGTGCTGATATGCATGTGTGACCACTCCACCTCTAATGCACTGTGTTTACAACTGCAGAGCAAGTTGCTAATGGTTGCCTGGTCAATGACCCTAAGAACAGACCGCCTCCTCCTCATCTCCTCCTGCTCAGCAGGCCTTATCTCTGCCACACTGCCGACCACTCCTCTGCTGACAGCAAGGGGGTGACTGAGTGTGCAGAAACTGAAAGTGCTGTTGCTGCGTTAGTTACTTTGTACACTCGTTGATCGTTCAGCTTGAAGAAACCCAAATCTGTACCCGTCCCTGTGGATTTTCACAACTGTTTATTACTTTAAGTTTTACAGTTTTCAACACTGAGCCACGTTCCACCACCAAGATTCACTCTGACTGTTCTGTTAGGCTTTTAATCACAACAGGAAATCACAAGTTCTAATCTTGAAATTATGTTGCTCTACTTGGGAACAAATTCAGCTGATCCTTCTCTAGATCTAGTTTAACTGCAACCAACTCATAAACATAAATGGTTTACTTATTTAATTCTACCAGCCGCAGTTGTGCCCACATTTTGGTTTTTGAGATTTTAAACTGCTGATAGACGGCTGATGTGTTTGTGAGGTTAAAGCAAACTATACATGAAATAACATGCTGTCAAACAGAGGTTATGTGTTGCTGTCCTGGTTGCTTGTCTGTTTGTCAACATGTAGTAGAGATCAGTGGTTCCCAAACGGTGTGCTGAGACATACTGGTGTGCCGTGAGGCATGTCCGGGTGTGCTGTGGGATTTTGTGATAAAAATATTATTGCAATATACTAACTATACAGAGAGTTATGAATACAGTTCTTAAGTAGTTTATCAGTACTTTCAGTCAATTCTCATACTCAACTCGTCAAATACCAATGTTTTGTCACCACCCTTCAGCGACTCACACAGACATGCAGGGTACCCTTTAGTGGCTGAAAGAGACGTGCCAGGCTTTCAGATGACTTAAATGTCAACCCATCCACAGCTGTATGAGTTGCACTGGGCCTAGAATTAGAAGTACAAAGACGGAATCTGCATCTGGAGAAGATGGGGTAGATGGATGGTTTACACAAACACAAGACTTTCACCCTGGAGACTGGGGTTCATGTCCCATGTGAAAACCAAAATGTTAAAGTTTTAAGGTATGTAAAGTTACGTGCGTCACATGAATTGCCTTATGTGACTTTTGTCATGCAAGTAGCTTCAGTGACTACAATGTACAATGGTTTTTGTAATTCCAAACATGGTGTTGTCCTAAACCTACCCAAACTGCGACCATTTCACAACATTAACGATGTGTTAAAAATGCTTCCTGGCAGCATCTCATACAGCCGTTAAAGGGTACTTTCAACATCAGGTGGTGACAAAACATTGGTACTTTTTATGCTCTCATTTCCCAAAGATTCTTTGTTCTAAAAAATATTGTTTTTTAAAAAACTTCTGTCAAAGCAAACCAGCTTACAATCAGAGTTTAGATTAGATTCAACATTATTGTCTTCGCCAGAAAACAAAATGCAGTTTAGCATTTAACCAGATTGATAGCAGAAGATTAAGGATATTATTATAACAATAAATGAATGTGAACAGTATACAATAAACCAATGGCCAGAGAGAGTATGAAAGGATGTAACTGTGACATATGCAAAATAAACAAAAGAATCTAAAAAAAACATTCAGTAAAAAATAAAGCAGCTATTTGTTATGTCAGTAAAGAACCTATTATAGAATATGGACAGAAATCAATAAATTATATATACGGTAGCAGTCAGATTTGTAATATGTATAGTGTAAATGAAAGCAATATTTAGAGTTGAATATGGTGAGTTAAAATTAGAGAACAGGAAGTGCATATAGAGAAAGCAATGAGCCCTAGTAGTAGCAGCAGCAGTGGTAGTGTAGCAACAGCCTGACATAAATATTCATTTAAAGTCCTGTAGAGACTTATAGCAGACTGATATTTTGCTGAGAGTAATGCTTCAGACAAATAATTTTTATTCGATTTAAGTAAATGACTTTTCCATCAAACAGGTGCATGTTTAGATTTTATGCATTTAATTAGCACTTTCGTCTGGATCAGCCTTCAAGTGTATTACCAGAATACATTCATTCACCCTCACAAAACATCATTATGAGTGCTGACAGCCCATAACTGGTAAGATTAATAGGTGAAAGAAATGCATGCAGAACTGCGTAGGCACACCAAGTTGTTAATGTTATGCAGCTGAGTCATTTGAAAAGGATGAGTACAGTTTAGCTTTGGATACGGGAATAGACATAAACACAACTTCTACGACAGGAAAACACTGATGTTAATCTAATTTGGTTGCTATCTCTCCACGATCACAATAAACATCTTTCCACTCCTCCCCCAGATACAACAGCAGTGGCTCTTTTGCCCATCACTCTGCTCTGCTCTTTGTTTTAATTTGCTATCACCTGACAGTGAGTCCCTTCTCGCCACACATCAGCTGTCCTCTGACTCAGTACTCTGGGCTGATCCCCTGACCACAAATTTGCCTCTGGGTATCTCTTCCTCTCTCCGTCCATCCCTCTCTGCTCCCTCTCTCTGTGGGGTTAGTGACTACAGGGGGAGATGGTGAGAACAGTGGGCCGTAGCCTTTCCCAGCCACAGCCCAGAAGATTGCTTTGGAGCGAGTAGCCCACCTCTCGCCTCAGCCCCTGGCCCCCCGGCCCCCAGTGATGTGGGAAAAGCCTGGGAGGGTGTCCCACTGAGTGCACTCAGGCAGCCGTCCCAGCCTCCAAACCTGTCACTACAGCAGCAGCAGTCAGGCCGAGCCAAGCTTGTTAAAGATAGCTCGCTTCATGAGTGTTTTTTTTCTTTTTTCCCCTGTGTTGTTTCACCTTGCCTCAAACCAAACAGAAAGTGCCACACAAGTTGCAGTGGGAGTCAGTGAGGTTGAACTGCGCCAGTGAGTCGTGACTTCTTGTTACCACTTAAAAAGATCTGTGTAAACATCTGTTTTGCTCTCCTGAAAGAGTCACGAGAGGGCTATTGATTGACAGAGCTCTGACAGTTGTTTTCCAGCCTCGAATATCTGGTTTCTGCTTTTTTTCAAACTTGTCACTATTGTTTCTTCTTGGGGTTTTTTGTCTTTGTTTTTCTTTTACTGCTTTTGCAACAATGAACTGTTAGAATCATTACTTCTATAACAACCACTTGAAGTGTAATGACTCTCATCCAGCTGCATGGCTAAAATTTTAGAATTACACAACACAACGTCTGTGTGGAGCGAGAGGGACTGCATGGTGGCTCGCTGAGTAATCTCTGGCTAGCCCCCGTGTGTTAAACTGATAAAGAGCAGCAGGATCTGTGTAGTGTCAAATCCTATAACAAACCAAACACACACACATGCACAGATAAAACAACTTTACACCACTGCAGAGGGTAAGAGAGCCAAAATATGAGGAAAGAGCGAAATAAAGAGAGATCATTGAACTTCATCTAAGCTCAGAGAGCATTATCATTTTAAGATCCTTGCATGTCTCCATCAGAGGTTCTTGCCATGGGAATGGATATTGTTCCACAGCTTACACCTCCTCTGTCACAATGCTCTCATGTGAGAGGAGATCAAGCACAGCAAAAGCGCTCTGAACTTCCAAATACTTTTTTTTCCTTCACAAAAACACACAAAGAGGCATAAATCATGACTGCTATATGTCTGCATGCACACCCCTCAGCCAACCATTACACTGATTCAGCGTCCATATGCGAGGGAGCAGATCTTTGTATGGGAAACTCCGTGACCTGAGGAGCGCTTGTCTCCTCCACAGCGTGTGAACAGCCACTATCCTACCCCCCCCCCCCCCCCCCCCCCCCCCCCCCCCCCCCCCCCCCCCAACCCTTCCACAGCTTCATGCTAAACATGCCATTCTCTTGTCATCTTTAGGTTTCATTGTCTCAGCGAAGCAGTGATCAGTTGGCGCCAGACCAACCTGTGTCTGCTTTACATTAGCTGTGAGTCACCAGTACAGTCCAGTTTACACAGCCTGAGATGAGGACACCCAGGACAGCCAGGACAAAGAACTTGTCCTCATTCTTTTATTTTTTTTCCCCTCGAAGTTTCATCTTGAATCTTGTGAGGTACATGCACTGTCAGAGTCTAAGGGGGGGTTAGCATAAGAAAGGATTGCCACAGTGTGTGTGTTTGTGTGTGTGATTGTGGGGTGGGGCATGGGGGAATGGTTTGTGGTTATGTGAGCAAGAACTTCTTGGCACATCATCATATGACTTTATCCTCTCTCACACGGCGAGAGAAAAGGGGATGTGCGCACAGAGATTGTTTTATTGTGGAAAAATCTCACCGTTGCAGAGTCACAGTAAACACATGATTACATAGCAACCACAGAGTTTTTCAGCCAGTTTATGTAAATATAGGTGAGAGGCTATTGACTCTGTGGGTCTCCAGGATATTTACTGCTCATTTAAAAATACAGTGGTGATGTCCTGTGGTCATGATTACAGGAGAAATGTTCTGCTGATACTGCTTATGGTACAGCTGAATGGCACTTTTATGTTACAAGTTTGTCTGAACTTTAATTTAACACTTTTAGAAATTAGACAAAAATACAGATAGACCCTCAAAAGGATACTCCACTTTCCATGATAACCCACTCAATATGTACTCACCACTATGCTGATGTGATGATAGGTGCAGATCTTCAGTTCACAAAACAATCCTGGAGTTTTAGGAGAAACAGGGTAGCAGCCTCATCCAGTACAATGGCAGTGAATGGCCATGTATAAAACGTTAAAAAAAGAACACCAAACAAACACAAAATGTCTCCATCCTGCTTGTGTGGTGTAATCCAAGTGTCCGCGAGCCACGACATTAAAAATTAACCGCAAAAGACGCCATTTACGCCATGTTTTTAGCCGAAATGTCAGCTGTAGCATGTAGCTGGTAGAATGTAAACATGGTGTCGATCTCGCAGGACTTCCGCACGTGCGTCCATTAAGATATATACGAAGTCTCGCGAGATCGACGCCATGTTTACATTCTACCGGCTACATGCTACAGCTGACATTTCGGCTAAAAACATGGCGTAAATGGCGTCTTTTGCAGTTAATTTTTAATGTCGCGGCTTGCGGACACTTGGATTACACCACACAAGCAGAATGGAGACATTTTGTGTTTGTTTTGTGTTCTTTTTTTAACGTTTTATACATGGCCATTCACTGCCATTGTACTGGATGAGGCTGCTACCCTGTTTTCTGTTGAACCTCCAGGATTGTTTTGTGAACTGAAGATCTGCACCTATCATCACATCGGCATAGTGGTGAGTACATATTGAGTGGGTTATCATGTAAAGAGAAGTATCACTTTAAAGGGATGGTTCAGATTTTTTGAAGTGGGGTTATATGAGGTTCTTACCCATAGCCAGTGTATTACCTACAGTAGATGGTGGTCAACACTTTGAAGAAGCAGCTTGAGTGCTGTTGTAGGAAGCTAGTATTTGACTTATACGTATAATGGCAGTTTCCCATTCCCATCAGAAAAACCTATCTGATGGTAAGGTAAAGCAGTGAAATATTCTAAATACAGCACAAACATAAACTGATATAGATTTTTATAGAAACTGGGGACCAGCATCTATTGTAGGTAATACACTGGCTATAGATTAGTACATCATAGACCCCCACTTCAGAAAATCCCAACCTATCCCTTTGAGGACAAACAACAAAAATCACCTTTTGAACTGAAAGTGAATTATATCCACTTGATGTCAGAATTGTATTATGTTTCAGTATTTTCCCCAGAATTAAAAGGGTAAAAAGATGGAGGTGGATTTTTTTTTTTTAAATAATTGTGTAATGAACACAAATTAGCATTTTTAAACAACATATAATATCATACAATGACAAGAGACCACTTGTACTTACAAGTGGAGATCACACACACACAAAGTCACAGATTATTACCACGCTCTGGCTTTCCCAAGATCAATTCAGCTCAAACTCAATTTAAAATTGTCTTCTACCCAGAATTCCCAGGAGCTCTCTGTTTTCTATAGGATCACAGACTGGCTACTTTTGTCCTCCGCTTCCTTCGGTCCACTTTAGCTGCCAAGCACAATTACATTTCAGGAGACAAAAAGCATTAGCACTGGAGACTCATATGATATCAGTGAACCATGTCCACAGACTGGTATATTTCAGGCCAGAAGTTAATGTATGTCAGGAGTTGGTGTTTGCAGTGTGTTGGTGAAGAGTGGAGCTGACCGTGGTGCTGCACAGGTGAGCTCTGCAACACACCTGCTGGACTCTATCCAAGCTACCAGAGTGCTACAGCCTCTGTGGTCACACAGCCCTCAGTGGAGTGAGATTGGGTCAAATGACTAAATCTTAAATTGGAGTGGAAATTACTGAGGTTTTGTAATTGTAACAAAGCACCCACTGGAACATGATCAGACTCTCTGCTTTGGCACAATACAAATAATTTATCACAGACATTATCAGCTTGGGAAAGTTTCTTTTTACGGTTCAACAAAGATCCAAATGACTAAATGTCTCTATTAGTATAAATATAACCCCATAAAAAGCTTTAGCAACAAACAGTAAGAAACAAAAGTCTATGCTTGCAGCTCAGTGGCATAGTGATACTTTGAGCTAAACGCTAACATCAGCATACCAACATGCTGAGAGTGAACATGCTGATGTGAGATTTAGCGGGTCACACATTATTTTACAGTACACCAATAAGATGCAACAAGCTGCACTTTGTATACAAAAACTAGACAAAAACTGGAAATAATATGTTCTTTATCAGACAGTAAAAATACAGAAAATACAGCTATTCCCTGATTAGACACCATACATCAAATGGTGCTCTAATAAGATGTAATAAGCTGTACTTTGTGTCAAATTGTATAAAAATTAGAAATAATACCTTTCCATACCCTTTTTGAGACCCTTATTAGACTTTATTAGACTTCTTACATCTGATTAGTGGGGTAAGGTTTAGATTTGTTTGTTTACTGTCTCATAAAGAATATCATTTCTAGTTTTTGTGGGACTATTTGTTGTTTACCATATGCACCATGCTATTTTAGCATGCCAAAATATAACTAATTAGCATTCAACACAAAGTACAGCTTTAGCAATCCATCAAGTAGGCCAATGGCAGCCCTAAGAAAAATTTAGTGCGGTCTGTGAACATGACATGAAATGCATGCATTATATTTTTTCATCTGCAGTCCATTTCAATACTTTACTTACTTCAATACAATAGCCTACATTAATTACACTACCTGGCTAGTGCATCAAACTGCACCCCACTGACAAACATTTGTAAGGTTAAGAATGACAACCTGCAGAAAGTTACTGGTTGCATGGCAACTAATGGCACCTTGCGAGTCTTGCAGGAATTATGTTCTGTCAATCAATGCTAGTGCTTTTGCTACTAAGGTGATAAAATAACCCTGAGATACATTTAAACTGCTCAAAATTATTTAACCATCAGGTAGTAACTAGAAAACATTGAATCTTGTGTTTTATGATGTTTTTTTGCCCATCATTCTGTCAAGATACCCTCTCTTATTCACTTCTCTGACGTCTCTTCTGGTCTCAGCTGTCTTCTCCTTGAGTGCCAGAGGAGCTGCCCTTCTCACTTCTCATTCCCTCCCTCTTCTCTATGTTATTAGAGCTCATGTACTTACAGTGTTATTGCAACAAAAATAGCTCATTCATGTTGTATACATATGCCTTCGCACAAACCCGGGGTGTTGCTGTCCTTTCCCACAAAACCTTAACCTCTGAAGTGCCAGAGGTCCAAACAGCTTACTTCACTCACTGTGGTCCTTGCAGAGGGGGGGCTGTGCTTAAATTCCTCATGGAGACAAGATATTTAGTTGTTCTCTGTCTAATCACAACGTGGAGTTTTTCCAGAGCACTCAATGAACAAGAAAGTTTGATTAAAACCCAAACTATTATTCCCTTATTTCCAAACTTGAACGATACAGTTCCAGTTTATCTTGTAAAATCATGGTCTGAGCTCATCTGTATGAGGCAACAACTCAGCCACCTCCTCAACAAGGTAAGCCAAAACAGAGCATGCATCACATCATGGAGCACATCATCAGCCAGTTCTCATGACTCACTGCAAACAGTGGGACAGCAGGTGTTGGGATTTGGCTTTTCATTACCTCCTCCTTTGTGCATCAAACTGAACCGTATTCCCGCTGACCACTAACCATATTCGCTGTGCTGGGCCCGGTGAGCTGTGTCAGAAGACGCAAGTGAAACAGAGTTAAGCCAGTCAGCGGGCAGCCTGCAGTAAAAAAAAAAAAAAAAAAAAAAAAAAAAAAACTGCAGATACTGACATGAAATCTACACTGGTGAAACAAAAAAGTGAAAAATTGAAACAGTACAATCACAAAAATTGCTTACTCATGGGATCAAAGAATTTGATGGAAATCAAAGAAGTTCATAACCAGAAGAAAGCATGGTGATTATACATATTTAAATGAAAAACATTTTGTTTTTGTTTGTCTGGGTAGTTAGGTTTGATGACGTTCACTGACTTTCTTTAACCTACAGCATTTATCTTCCCCTTCGCTCATCATTTCAAGCTTTCCTTTACCTATGTATTCTTTTTTATTCATTCTTCCTCCATCATCATCAATCTTTCTGTATTCTGTTATAAAGTGCCTGGTTTGGGCAAAGGTAATTGCGAGCGAGTTTTTGTAATTCAGGCTAAAGAAAGGCTGACAGAGATATAAAGTCTGAGTGAAAATATGATGTGTAATTGGTATGATTACAGTACATGCTGTTCTATAGAGCAGGCAGTCAGCTGGGAAATTATATCTCTCCTTCCACAACTGTGCTATTAGCTTTAATTGGCTTTTATTCTTTGTAAATGCAATGTTGATTTTACACATATTTTTACTGATTATATTATATAACTTGCATTTTGACACCACAGGAAGAAGTTTCATTTTAAAGGGATAGTTTGGAATATTTGGTGTGGGGTTGTGTGAGCTACTTTTCAGTTGTTAGTGTATTACCTTGATGCCTGATGCCAGTTAGGGGAAGCAACAAACTGCTATTTGCTATTTGCTAAATGATATTTTAACAAAAGATGTACCTAATAAAATCAATGTCAGTTTGTACGCTATTTTTCAGTATTTTCAATGCTTTACTTTGACAGACTTTTCTGACAGGAGAGCACTGTTGCATAAGTTAGATATCACTCTCTCCAAAACAATTAGTCATTTTATTTTGCAGAACGTGGGAGTTGCTGGTTACCGCTGACTTGTTCTGTGAGTTAGTTTGTCATATTGTGTGACTTTAGTGTTTTTAAAGGATAGTTTATATCTACCAAAGTCAGGCAATTACACCAACAAACTAACAGATGGAGGCAGTGGTAGACCAGCAACTGACGTGTTCTGTGAGGTTAAATGACTGATTTCACCAATCAAGTCTGGTTGGGTTGGAGAGAGCGGTATTTGGCTTATATAAAGGCAGTTCCCCATCAGGCTGTCTGATGGCAAAGTAAAGTGATGAGAATATTCTGAATATAGTGCACTCTTAAAATGATGTAGATTTTTTTAGATAAACCTTGTGAATAAAATACCTTTTGCTGCTGACCCCGTACACAGCTGTACAGTACATTGCTTAGCTTTTGTGCTGCTTCGCCTCTTTGCCTCCCCGTTGTGCCGACTGACTATCAACAAGTTGCTTATATAACCCCACATCAAATAATCTGAACTATCCCTTTAATACATATCTGGTTAACATCAATTACATATGGTATGTTCTGGAAATTTAATGGCACAGAAAACTATGAAAAACTATGCACATGGTACTATCAGTACCATGTGCTATCAGTACCATGTGCATAATTTTTCATAGTTTTTGTGCTAGTTAGGGTGTACATATTGTACATACTTAATTACATAAAAACAATGAATATCAAACTGTAAAAAAAGACTTAAAAAGTAGGAAAATACAAGAAAAATTGTTTTGCCAAACAAAAAAGAAAGAAAGAGAGATCAATTTCATAAATCCTAACTGCAGCAAACTAGGTTGGGCTTACCCTCTCCTGCAGTGGCACTCTACAGATTTATTAACTCGGTCTGACCCAGGATTTCTCCTGAAGACCAGTCAGCACTACTGCGCTGTAAATCAGGCCTCGCCCAGCAGGAGCAGCACCACTAAGTCAATGGTGTTAAGGGTCAAAGTTCAATGAGGAGGAAGCTCAAAATCAGGCAGCCACTGGTAATATCTTTATCTGCTCTGGAGGCCACAGTTCTTTCATAAGCAACAGGTTTACAGTATGGTTTCTGACTAATGATGAGTATTTGTTGTAGAAAGTACAATAGCAGTTATCGGTACTGTGCAATTCAAAATGTCTTGAAAGCTCAGTAGTGTTTAATCACATTATAATATAGGTAACACCTTCATTTCTCTTATTACTGTCTGTGAGAAATGTTTAGTTTTGTCAACGGTTCGCCTCTACAGTTTGGTCTAGCTGTTACAGAGAACTGTTTGTAATAACTCCCAAATTTCACTCGGCCAACCTTATAACCTCCAAGTTATTTCTCCCATGATTGTTTAGCCTTGAGGGCCAAAGCCTATTAAGCAGTTCACTGGCAGAAACAACACAGTCAACAGCTAAGAAGTGGAGTAACTGCTGCTTACATTGTGTGTTTCTCTTTGGCTACAGTGAATCACTATGCTTATTTCTGAATATCTGTGGAAAGTACCTGCTATAATAAGCAGGATTTTCTGCAGTTTGTTGACTTGTTGTAGTTGAAAGTCACGCAAAAGGAGCGGCGGTAATAACCACACAGGAAAGCCCTAGCTGTGAATGAAAGAAAGAAAGAAAGAAAGTAAGTAAGTAAGAAAGAAAACTGACACTCAAGGACGTTGACCCTTAGTACTATTTTCTCATGGAAAGGGTGGGATGAAGTGCTGCGGGCAGCAGTTACAAGGATGGTCAATGTGTGTTTGAGTGTGTGTGTGCCTGTGAAAATATTTTTCTCTTTACCAATTTCTGCCCTTTTTGCTCCCAGTCAGTTCAGTCACATGTGATTCATGAATTGATTCATGAATAATGATGCATCATTCCTTGCAGCCAAATGTTTATAACTTCATGCATGTTTTATAAGTCTGTCATGTAAATATGTACTATAAATACACCATTTAGAAAAGCAGATGAATAAAGCTGTAAGATATCATGTATGTTTAATGTTGCTTAAAACATAAAATTGTCTGACAGTTACAACAAGAAAGCTGCAGGGAAAAGCTTGCCTGGTGTAAATGTGTATGTATGTACGTGTCTGTGTGTGTGTGTGTGTGTGTGTGTGTGCGTGTGTGTCTAACCCAGACAGCGGGGAGAAAGAGAAGCGGCCTTTTCACTAACGTTGATTGGAAGCAGATGTTGGCGAAAGCCAAGACAGGGGAGAAAATGTTTCGGAAAATTCTCAGGGCTCAGCCTTCTCTTTCTGGGCCCTGGCCTAGATGGCCAATCGCTGTGCAGCACTCGCTCCTCTTAGGGGTGAAAGAAGCACTCCAATTGGATGGAGATCCAAACGTGGGCGTCGGGAGCAGATGTCCTGGGAAAGTTGCTGAATCCCAGTCGACTCACAGTGAAAGAAAAGCGAAAACATTTGCTTGTTCAACTGGACAGTGACCAAAGCCTGTTTCATCCAGCTGAGCTCTCACTCCCGCGCTTTCACTACTTGTACAAACACTATTACAACATTTCTGCATAACCCAGCTATGGATACAGATCTATAGATTGCAAATAAATGTCTTTTAAATGGTTAGTTATTCAATTACCTCACAAAAGAAAACCAGAGAATAATCTTTTGTAAGAAAAGCTGACTTAAAGACCTTCTCTTTTCTTCTGTCTTCTTTCATCTAGTTTGGAAACTATGCTTGAAATGAATGTAGTTGAGAGCTCCCACACCTTTGCCATCTCCCACCACTCATCTCCCCGTCCCTCTGCACCTCTAAACCCTCCACTCCTCCTTTGCTCCTTCTCACCCCCTAACCTTCACCCTGCAGTATTCAACCTTCCATTCCATTTCTCATCTCTCTCCGTCTCCGTCCCCAAACCCCACCTCACCTCTCCTCTCCCCCCATCATCAGCACCCTGATTCAGTCACACTCTAGTTCACATACGGCCTCACCTGCACACAAAGCCCCATCTCACTCTTTTATTGTGCCAGTCTATTGCCTATTCACAGCAACAGCGCAGCACAAATCAATCATCTTTCCTAATGGAAAGTCCACATTAACATGAGAGGACACTCCATTTCCGTCCCAGAATGCCAGGTCGACTGGTACCTGAGCTTCAGCCAATGCAGATTCGGGGACCAGCAGGCACTCTCATTTCAGGTGGGATAGCAAGGTGATGCCGTTAGGTCCAAGGGTGGCTCCGGGAGTCAATGGTGTATTAACTGAGGATGCGACAACGGCAATAAAAATGCAAATTAGCAGCCAAAGCAGGGGATGGCCTGGATCTGCCCTTCATAAGCCTGGATAATACAGTCACCACACCTGCCAAGACATGTGGTTTAACATCTCAGACACAACAATACAATGACGGAGAGGAGGGAAGGAACAGGAGAGGCAGAGGCTGTGTAACAAACCTTGAGATCATCGGTGTTATAGCTAAGGAACGTGCTGTTTTATCTGTGACAGCCATTATTGGTTTGTAAAATAGCGCCCATTGTGTTTAATTTGTATTCTGTTTAATCAGAAAGTCAAAGCAGAAATATGTAATATATTTACTGTTTGCCCATTTCACAATTCTTCACTTTACGTAGAGTTAGAAATTAAAGCTGAATATTTGCCAAATGAGTTAGTGTCTGTAAGAAATCATTAATAATCTTTTAGGAGTAGATGTTTATAACAGTTAAATTGAGCAATGTGTCAATGGGGTCTGGCAGGCAGTCACTGAACTACTACTCGAGTGTGTATTTTCAGAGCAGTGGGCTTAACAGGCTTAACTTTAAATCAACAGACAGTGGACCCTTCGCTAAGGATCACCCTCCTTAGTTGCTGTTGCTACGCCTGCCTTCTTTCTATTCTCACAGTGTATTTGTGTGATAACGGTGGCAGATTTAACATTGAAATTGGGAATAATTGTTGAAACACAAGGTCTGTGATTCCTGAGGACATAGACAAAAGCAGATTCTCATTCCTAGCTGACGACTGTGGATTTTGTTGGCTAAAATTATGACTCACGAGCAGATTTCACAAGTGTAGCTGGCTGATGTAAGCTTCTGCTAACTCCTTGAGTCAGCTGAGAAGTCTCCGGCTGACATTTGTTTCCATCTGACACATTTTAAAACCTTGTGAAAGTGAAATGTAAAGTTAGCTAGCAGCTGCATACATGATATAACATTAATGTTAAAAGACTGATGCTAAAGCTAGCTTACATCTCTGCAAACATTGGCTACATGGTGAAATACGGCAGTATATCTACATGATAGCTATGACTGGACAGTTGCTGTTTGGAGGTGGGGCTTGGCGAAGGGTCATATGACTGCTAATAAAAACTGATCATCTGATGCTTCGGTCACAATGGTTGCTTGAACCTGTGCATGATG
This sequence comes from Lutjanus campechanus, assembly GCA_027495735.1. Lineage (NCBI taxonomy): Eukaryota > Metazoa > Chordata > Actinopteri > Lutjaniformes > Lutjanidae > Lutjanus > Lutjanus campechanus. The sequence continues at coordinate 29,203 of JAJHUR010085438.1, forward strand.
GTTACCTCATTGAACTGCAGTGGTTCACACACGTGGGGCCCACACAGGCAGTGTTTCCGCTGCTATGCTGCTCCTGCCAGCCCTGTCTTTCTACACTGGGTTTGCAGACGAGTTTTGCAGAGAAGAAAAGCATTGTAACTCGGAGAGAAAAAGAGAGATGAAAGAAAGAAAAGAGAAAAAGAAAAAGAGAGTGCACTGGAAAAATACTGCTCGATTGCCCTTTTTTTTTCATTTCTGTGATATATTCTATAGTCAAAGGTGTCATGTTACTGGTATGATATCACTGTCTATTTTAGCCACTTGTGTCACATGAAAAAAATAGGTGAGACCCTGAAACACTAAATGAAGCATGGCTGCTGCATGCTCACCTGGCCATTACAGTGTAGGACTCATCATCGCTTGACATTGTCAAAGTATAATGTTGCGCTCCACTTGATTGCATGTAGGTTCAGTGTCCCTGAAAATCACTATTTGGACTGCAGTATTCATTTTTGAAAGCTACTGTGTCACATATTGCTCCTGTAATATATGCTATTGCAAATCATTTGTTATTTCTCAATCCTGCACCAGTACAGTATGTATATATTCAGTGCCTCTCACTTGTCACTTGTGCTGGTGTTTCTTGATGACAAACAGCTGATATTTGTGAAACTAAAGAAGTGAAAGCCAAGATTTATGGTGCAAAACCAAAGCTTGTGCAAGTCACTAATGTTAGAGAGCAAACATCCCTGAAAAGCTTGGCTGCTTTTTTCATGACTTGATTAATTGGCTTTTCCCCTCTGATATAAAAAAACAGCCAGAACAGCTACAGTGTTGAGTGATCCATTAACATCCACTCAGACTCAACCTGCCAAACTGGGTTGTGAGCCAGTGACCGTCTAGTCACAAAAAGATCTCCACAACTGTCACATGTTCATTGCCAGTATAAAAATTTAATATGGTCATGTGTGGCATATTGTGTGTTAACATGTGATTCTTGTATACCTCAATGTGATGAGACATTTCTCATCAATTCATTTATAAACCAATATTCTTTCTTTCATTCTCATCCATAGCAATGAAGGTTAAAGGTGCATTAAGCGATTCTGGAGAAAGGCAGATGATTGTCTCAGCACCAAATACAGGTACTTTGGAGGTGGCTCAAAGATAGTTGAGTGTTGAGTCCACAGTCATCAAATACTTTACACTTTGGGTTGGAAGCCACCAAGAGCCCAACAATCAACTGTCTTACCAAGCTCTGATTGGCCAAAGTCTTCGGTCATGTGGTATTTTTTTTTTTTTTTGTCTGCAAACAGAGCCAGTAGGAGGTGCTGAAGTCTAGCTTTCTCTCAGACCACTTGAATTACATTATACTGAAAGGTTATTGTGGACTTTTTGCCCAGTGACGCCAAAAATAAACTGCCTACCCTAGCTTTAATGACTACAGTGACTACTTATTGCAAAATGTCTAATGGTAAGTTAATTTGTTGTTTTAAACTCTATCAACTGTAATCTGTTTGCCTATCTGTCTGTTCCTCTCTTTCCATGAGAAGGGTCATATTTGAGAAGACACAGTAGATCAAACTCTGTTCATGTTTGTCCCTGGACACCGCTGGAGTCCATTTTGGCCCAAGTCAGCCTGACCATGACGGACAATAGGACATGAATATATCCCCAGGCGCCTGTGTCTTAAGTTGGGCCATCGGGCCTCCTGGGACACACTGGTCATATTTCACAATTTCTCTGCGTAATGGAACCACTGAGTTGGTCTCTTGTGCGTCACAGGGATTCTCTTTCTATGAAGAGGATGTTCATTTAGGGCAGTGGGGATAGAGATACTTGTGTTTCATCCTTATCATAGCAGAGGGTCTTTTAGGTCTTAAATCCAAAGAATGTTGGACACAAAAGCGTTGTGACTTGAGTTAAACGCTGGCAGAGATTTTGCAGTAATGACATTTAGACTGTGTAAAATTGTGCCCTCTTGTATCCATTAATGTCCACAAAATTAAAAAACTATTTAAAGCAAGATTTGCTTCGGAGCCAGAGGGTGGTCAGGCTTTAATTCTGTGTCATTAAAATACCAGTTCTGCTGCACTGATCTTTACAATTCATTTAGATGACATACACATGTACTGTAACATTCTTATGGAGATTTATGTAACTTTCTGTGGAGATTTATGGTGCACATACACTGTCGTTTCACCACAAAATCAGTTTCTGCTGGTACAATTCACCAGCTGTGATGGGTGGGACTGGTTTAAGAGATAGAAGGACAGATTTACTAAATCTATTACAAATTACTGTCAGGACCACAAAACTTTGTGCTGCCACATGTTTTCAATTTAGCATTTAGTATTTGCTACGACTGATTCTGTAATTTGGCAGAGCCACAGTGCTGTCTATTATTTCATTTGAATGTTATGCTACTAATTAAGACTTGATCCAAGGCAAAGGACATGTGTGCATGTCTGGAGAGCAATGAGGCACAACAGAAAGATCTGCTACTGATCTTGAAATATTTGGTGTTAAATACCGCTGTCAACTTGATAAAAGTGTTAAAGTAATTGTACTTAAAATTCTAATAAATGGCACTTCTCCCAGACCCTCAATCACAGATTGCTGCTCTTCTGCAGCAGTCAGTCAACATTTATAAATCAGTTTCCATCCCCTCCTCTCATAACTTCACACATAGGTATGTATTCCCTAAACGTTGTTTTGACTTAAACTCTGCTTTTCCAGCCCATAAAAAGTACAGTCAAGTTCTGTTTGACCTGTTAACAGTTAAAAAAAATGTTTAGTAAAGTTTGTTTTGAACCAATCCAACAATCAATTTGGCAGGAGAACCATGACAAACTAATGTTACATTACTGAGCGCCGGTAGGAAAAAATTATACCAAAAATCACTTTGTACAAAATTGTGTACAAAGTTTTATTATTTACATTACCTTTATTTAAAAATAAATAATTATGTACAAAAACTATAAGGTGGTCAACAAAAAAAATGTTGGCATTATTTAAAATGTGTGAGTCAAAGATTGGGCTAAGAGATGAAGATGCAACAATTTACAACTTTGTTTGACATTTGCACAAAGCACAATAAGTCGAGGGTAATAGCAAATTAATGATTATCTAACTTTAGCTTGACAGCTAAGTAACTTTTATAAATCAATGAGGCTGGAAACTCACTGTTACTATACGACTATTTTTGGACCTGAAACTTTAAGTTCAGGAGTTGAGACTTGCCTGTCTTGACTTAGAACTTGGAACTTGAGTGCAAAGATTGAGCCTTCATGCATACACGTGCACCTCAGATGGTTCCATTTCCTGCAATGGAGAGTTATCATTCTGACTTCAGTCTGCTCATGTGCTCATATGCTTTCAAGTTCTAAAGGGAAAACAACATGAATGTTACTGGTTAACTTATAGGTGTTAGAATCCCTGAAGATTCAACACAATTGTTGGGTTTTTCTTGAGGTGACCACCATATGAAGCTGCCATCATCAGTTGTGGACCTCTAGTTGTGGATTCAGCATAAAACATACTAAGATAGGTTATATGCTAAATCCATTTGCTGGCTACCTGACTTGTTACAAGGGTTAATGCTAAAAAAAAAAAACATTTCTAACTATTTTTGGTCACTCTACGTGGACAGCAAACAAACAATTAAAGCCTAATACTATATTACAAATTATGTAATAATTATTAATAAAAACAGATATGCTGTATGTGAATTAATAAAAACTTACAAACATTTACTTTCATCCTCCATTTTTCTTCATGTATGACATCAACAGGCATCAACTTGTTTCTGACTCTGACTTTCCTGGGTGTTGGTCCAACTTGAGGGGGTATTCACGTGAAATTTCCAAGTGGGGACTTAATTTTTCAGATTATTCTGATGCCTCATGAATGCAGGATTACTTGTCACTTGCAAAATGATGACTTGGTCCCACCTCTGCTTGTACCGCAGTAGTAACTTCAAAAGTAGTTCATTATGAAATGCATTTCCCAACCTCTCCTGTAATGATACCACAAACTCTACAGAACTCTATAGTTTCGAGAGCTGGTATGGTTTTAGAGTGGCACTAGAGAAGTAAGTGTGAAAAAGAAATGGCTAAAAAAAAGCACATGCAGTACATACTATATAGGTTACCCTGCGCACACTGTTCATTTGAAAATGGGTTCTGCTTAAATTGGGTTGTGTGCCAGCGGTGAGAACCCTCACAGACATATATGCACACCAAACACTCATCCGTATCATCTGAATGCATAAAATCCTGTACTAGCAAACACATCCTTCAGTGTAGCAGACTGGTTAGATGAATCCAGAGGGCAGCTGTGATGACTCACTGATTTCACCTAATAAATTCACTCAAGAGGTTTAAGTTTTTTTTGCAATTGTGTCCAAAACATGGCCAGTATTTCCAAACTTGATGGTTACACCAATCTCCCTCCCTGTCTTCCTCACTCATGTTAAGACTACATGCAGGAGACAGATGTAGCTTGGTAAGACCCTTTAGATAAATATTTAGGTTTGAAATCTGACAAACGGGCTGCATTCCAGTGTCAAGAGAGCTGTAAGCTGCTGGCGACAGGAGGTGATACTTTGTGTCAGCAGAGACAGAAATCATCCGACATCTTTCTGCGACTGCCAGGTGTGACAGTTCTCACTTTTCTGCATAGACTTCCTCTTCTCTTTATGTCTCTCTCTCTGCCGTCTTTCACTTTTAAACACTGCTTTAAATCAGTGGAAGCTTTTTTTGAATGAGGCACAGAGGGGAAAAAAAGATGTAAAAGTGTGTCTGCGTAGGCCAGCTTTGTGTCTGGGTTTGGACGTGGAATAAGCAGGTATGAGTGGTATCATAATGGTTTGGATTTTCTTCCAGGTCTGTTGGAACGTGTGCTGGCAGGGCAAGTATTTCAAAACCTGCCTTGCAATCACGTCTGGTCTGTATCATCAGCCCGGTCAGAGCGAGGGAGGTGGAACAGGAGAAGAACCACCTGCGTAACCTCAGCCTGCCCTCTGCCAAGAACACCACCAACAGGTCCAACGGGAGAATATGGGTCTGATTTTAACAGAAGACAGCTTCATTGTGTTTGCTTTGGGGTGACATGTGAAGTAAAATCAGTCATGTGTGTATACTGTTTCACGTGATTTATACAGTAAGTGTTTCTTATTAGACCAGAATCATTGTCATTTTCACATTGCTTTGTACGTTGCAAAACATTGCATCTGTCATAATGTAAGTTTTTCCAAAACTCTGTACTTTCCAGTGTGCATTGTTGGAGAGTTGTACATTGCCTTTTATTTCTACATTCAGATTGCAATTTTCCTAAACTGAAAAACAGTCTACTGGATCTGTGTTTTGGCCCTATTGCCAGACTGCTGCAGCGGGGCCAAACAGCTGTGCTGCTTGGGGCTGCAGGCCATGGCCCTGTATGTTTTCTATCTACAGTGGAATTTATATGAGCCTGGAGTTACAAGCACATGAATGGGCCCCAGTGTGCTGGTTCTGTTTTGACGTCACCTCATCAGTGTGCATGGGACACACTCGTTAAAAGTGGGACACACCATGGCCTGCATGTATTTCAAAGGGAACCGAGGCTCCCTTTGAAGGACCAGAGT
>JAJHUR010085439.1:0-10366 GCA_027495735.1 Lutjanus campechanus
AGAAATCATTACTAATCTTTTACAAGAAATAGATGTTTTTAACTGTTAAAATGAGCAAAATGAGACTTTTGTTTTTGAGATAACAGAGTTAGCTTTACATCGGCAGACATTATAAACAGCCAATCATCTCACAGGATTCATCGTCGTGTGTTGCTGCCAAATTATAATGCTGCGCTCATCTTCCTTGAATCTGGAGGAGGGGAACAAACCTCTTCAACCACAGATGGTATATTAAATAGGCTTTCAACCTATTTAATATACTGTCTATGGCTCCAACTCGCTATTTGGACCATAGTGCTCATTTCTGGGTGTGTTACACATTGCTCCAACATATGTAGTGCTGCAGCTAACTATTTTATTCATTATCGACTAATCTGTCAGTCATTTTCTTGGTTAATCAATGTCAGAAAATAGTGAAAAATGTTCATCAGGTCACTGTTTCCCACAGCCTGAGGTGATGTCCTCAAATGTCTTGTTTTGTCCACAACCCAAAGATATTTAGTTTACTGTCAAAGACGACTTAAGAACCCAGAAAATATTAACATTACAGAAGTTGAAATCAGACATTTAGGACATTTTTTCATAAAAAACGACTCAAAGCAATTACATAAACATCAAAATAGTTGCCAACCAATTGATTAATCATTGCAGCTATGCTCTGACCTTAAAATGAAACAAACAACAAAAGCGATACTACATACTGTAGGAATGTATGCTTCCGGCTGTACAGAACTGCATGTTTTGTAAGGAGGAGAGGGTTGTCACAGACATCATAAGGACGCCCCATGTCCTCATTTAACACACTCAAAATTAAAATCCCGTCAGTTTAGGAGGAAATTTTACTTCTTAACAGTTTGATCAGCCACCATCTACAAAAATAAATACTTGCAGACTGAAAATTAAAAAGTCAATAACTTCAGACAGGCACTACGCCTTGTAGATGTAAAGCTATTTATACAAGTATATACAAGTAGTTTTTTAAGGACAACACATGATTGCAGGTCTTTAAAATCACCCATTTATATACTCTGTCCTTTCTCAGTGTGCTGTTAATAAAGACAATAAAAACCACATGCAAATATTGTTTCTTCTAAACTTCTTAAGAGCTTATTTTGCATATGACTACATCTGACTGAAATCCATCACATGTGCACAGAAGCCCTGAAGTTGCAGCTGAACTGTAGCTGGACAGCATGTCATGTTAAATCTCCTATCAGTGATGTGACCCGAGCAGTGTGCACCATCAGGTGGGCAAGGTGATGCAACAGAAACTGCTCAACTGGTTCCACAGGATGCGTTCCTCCTGCATTACTGAGAGGAGCGTTGACAGTCATTGAAATGGCACAAGCTGTCTGCCTGTATAGTCCTGAATCAGTCAAGCAGGAGAGCCCTTAAAAGGAGTGCAGTGTACTCTCAACACAGGCACAACAAAGCAGCATTCCCCCATACTGCATGGGTGCCTTGCATTTTCAGAGTATCCTCTGTATTTCATTTTAAGTCCAGCCTCTATCTACTTCTCTGCAATTAAGCCTCCGTGAATTGTTATTAACTGTGGTGCCACATAATTATTTCAAACAAAATTTCAAGTTATTTGGAAAGCAAAACCACAACAAACTGCAAGCCCTGTGCAGACTTTTTCCTCTTCCAATCTTGAGTATAAGGCTACAGTCCAGGTTTGTATCTGGCATGCATGGCATACCCTTTTGGATCCCGCCAACAAAAATAATTCACCCTACAATTCAATCATACGGTAATTCAGAGAGGGTGACCAACAGTAGAAGTGCATTACTGTGTTAGCCAGCTATTAGCTCAGAGACATCTATGTGCCCGTGTGCCCTTTAAAGAACATTTTTTAAAATTCCAGTATAAGAAATTTAGCCATTATTCTGATGCAAAATTCAAGTTATCATTTTTCTGCATGGGGTATTGTTAAACTGTAAAATATCCAGCCTTCATTAAACATCTTTGTCACGTGTTTACCATTTTTGAGGGATCATTGCAAAAAATGGGTGGATATGTATACATTTTATATTCTATATAAAGAATACCAGCTCATATATCTATATTGGAAGTTTTTACTCTCTACCGGTGGTATCAGCCTCAAAAATCCAGTATTGGTCAGGCCTTAGTCAGAACTGTTATCCGTTTTTGTTGTGTCAAAGTGATGTAGTTTCAGTTCAGTCAGCAGTGAAATATTAAATAATCCGTCTTTGTCCACTACATCTTACCCTTTCTTACTTTCAAGTGTGCATAAACTACAGGTTATATTAACTTCTTTTTAAAATACAAAAATGTGAAATTATCTGTTACCTGTATTGGCCATGAGTAGCAAGTAATTACTGAATCAGCTGAAAAAAAAAAATCCATATCGTGCATTCCTAATAGACAGATTACTTTATTCATCTCCTTGGGAAAATTCAGGTGTCCAGCACCTCACACTTATAAATCTACATTAAAACAAATAAACAAACAACAAAAGTCAGTAATATTGGGTTACATATGCGGCAACAGACAAAATATTACTAGGAAATATTTTGGCAAGCAATGCCACCACAAACTGTAAGCACTGTGCAGACTTTTCCTCCATCAGGCTTGAGTGAAGAGACACACTCTGGTTTCTGGTGTGCAGCTGAGTCCATAAACAACTTTCTGATCACATTTGTCCAATGTTTGGTTTAAGGGACAGAAGTGCTCACATTATAGCTTGGCTGCTAACTAGCACATTAGTTGAGCACCTCGACAATGCATAGTAACGCCAGCCAAGCACAAGAGAAACATTAGTTCAGCAAAAAAATGAGAATGGTCCCTGCTGCAGCCTGAACAAATGCAGAAATTTCTTCAACTCACCTAACGTGGCAAGTAGTACTGAGGCATGGTTAAGACCACAACAAACATGGTTAACTGCCCGCTCAAACAAACACATGGTGGTGAGAAGTGTCCTGACTCACTTGTATATTCTGACAACGACGTCCAAGCAGCCAGACTAGCCTGCAGCTAAAACAGTTAGCATGCTAACTACGCTCCTGCTGTACTGGCGAACTTAGTCCGGTGTTGTGTGCACGGTCACCCGCTCACTCAGCACAAAAAACAGTGACAAATGAAAGTACTGTGCACGCTTTACATCAAATGTTAATGTCACCACACCACTAACAAATAAAAACAGCTGACAAACATTGCAATAACTCGCTTGCAAGCTCGCTGTCTGAGCCGTCCAGTTGAGTTTGCTGCAGAAAACACTATTGACAGAGGCAGCGGGCTTAGCCAAGAAGCTAACGCTTTGCTAACAAGCTAACGCCGAAGAAGCGAGAGCCTGTGCCAGACAACCGAGATTGAAGACCTCGTACTGGGATCATGGATTTCACAGTGAAAACACCCCGTCCTGTCTCAACCAGGAGCACCAACACATGTGGCTACTTACGATTGAAGACTTTGGGCCGTGTCCTCGCTGTTAAATTCCGTTTATCAGGCGCAGCTCTGACCTTCGCGGTAGTGAAACAACATTTCTGCTGGCTAACTGTGCCGCCATGTTACTCCTGCTGTGCAAACCAATGCTGAGTGTTTATCTGGCTGGTAGCTGCTATCCTCCCCCACACCAAACCACATCACGGGGCTCCAGCACTATCAACTCACTCACCGCCGGGCTTCGTAAAGCAACACTACGGAGATTTACCTGTCAGGATGACACCGTGCTTAATATATGACTGAACTGCATTAATTTGTCGACTTTAAATCTGACAGCCACTAATTGATACTTGAAAGCACCACCGAGTCACGATTGTCACTAATGTTTAAATGTATGTTGTGGCCGTGGTTTAAAGGTAGGCAAACTATCCCAACTTAGGTTTCTCATTATAGGCAATAAAGTGGATTACACGTCACACTAATATCTCCTAAGAATAGGCTACTATTTACAAAGTTTTATGTACATTTAAGGCCATAAAGATTTATGACAGCCTATAAAATGGTGGGTGAAAGTACTGTGCTGCAAATAAAAATACATTAGTAAAGGTAATACAGTTTGTGTTTCCCTTAATCACATATCTAAAGGTTCAATTTTAGTTCAGCCGGGTTAATTTTAATAAAACAGGGGAGAGTGGGGATAGTTGCCACCCTATTTGCATTTCTCTCAGTTACTGTTTGGACTTGACCAACCAAATCTTTTTCTATTAAACTCAGCATTTGTCTGCTTCTTACCCATACTATTTAAAAATGATCGCATATGACATATTCATAATATTTCTTTGAATGGAAAAAGTCAGATGTGACTGACCCCGACCCAAGAGACAGTTGCAACATGTTAAATATTCATTAAATTTCACCAATTAACTTTTGGTTTGTGTCTCAGTAAGCATAATATTGTGAAATGATCATTTCCTTAACAATAAAATAATATATATAGTGTTATAGTAATATTGAGTTTTGTTTGTTTGTGTATAGAACATAAGCCTACTTTGAGTCAATGTGCAGATGTTAAAAATGCTATTCAATCTCTTTTTTCTGTGTGAGACAGAAAAAAATGGAACAATTTTCAATTGTACAAAACTGCAACAATGACTCGTTTATGTTGAAAAATAGTGTTGTGTGGTCTGTTTTGATATGGCTGCTGAGTTTGGGGACAGTTGTAACAACTTGTTGCAGCCATCTATCAGCCATGACATCATGTGCTAGCAAGACACACTGACCTTGACACATGCCAACCATATCACTTAGAAGTCAATAAAACAAGGATTTAAAGACACAAAAAGTCAGGACAGTATGACAAAAATACAGCTCACGGAAAAAAAAAAAAAAAAAGACATATATATTTCCAAAACAAAACATTTCATTCATTTCATGCTGAATGTGTCATCTGTCTTCCTGGGAGGGTTTAACTGAGCATGTCCAATATGAGTGTCACTACTCAAGCAGATTGGAGGAATAAGACTTGTTGCAACCATCCCCAGTCTCCCCTGTAATCACCATTTCAACCCAGGTTTCTCAGTATAGGGGGAAAAAGTGTATAATCAATACATCTTCACCTGTACGAATAATGTTTACCAAGATATATGTACATTTAAGGCCATAAAGATGTATATCAGCCCATAAAATGATGGGTGGAATCACTGCACCACAAATTAAAAAAAAAAAAAGGGCTGGTAAAATTCACGTCGTTTCTGTTTTCCTTAATCACATATCTAAAGGTTAAGCTTGGGTCTAGCCTGGTTTATTTTTATTTTGTTATTCTAATACTGGCTGTAACACGGTAGCAGACAGAAAATATCCAATATCTGGGCAAGATTTTTCAACAAACACCACAACGATTTATTTGCCATTTAAATAAAATGACTGGAATGTAATTAAACACAAATGGCGTGCTAATTTTACAAACTTAATATAAAAAATGAGCGTGTCCTACTTATGTAGGCACCTTGATTTACTGTGTGGGTAACTATTCATGGATCTCACGAGCACGCAGGCGTTTTCTCTCCATTAAAACTTGTGCAACACCGCCACCAAGCGGCGGGTACGTCAAATATCAACTGGATGGTTTCTATATGTTTTCATGAACACGAGTAAAGACTGTAGAGAACACAAACTCTATGTGGACACATTCAGCCACACACAACCGCCACCATTTGTTTAGGTTTTTCTCGCAGTTGCTCCTGTTTGACAGGGATTTTATTGTTTTTGTTTACCTGATTGCAGGATTTGTTCAGGACTGTGTGCTCTGCACCAGTGATTTTCAAACTGGGGTCTGGAGAATAAGAGGGGTCCCCAGCAAAAGAAGAAATATATTTTAACTTTCATCACATTTTTTGGAAGTTGGAACAAGGGAAAAAATATGATTGATTGTAATTTATAGTAAGGGCAAGTTTACATCACACAATTTAAAAACTTACACAAGGTGGGGATTTTAATGGCTGATTTCAGTGTTTTTAGAGTCATTATATTTAAATTTCACCAACAAAAAAGTAAACAATAGAAGGTTTCAGCCCTTGTGGCCAATCCATCCATCATGAGCACTTGGGAATATTGTAATTAAAATCTAACAGACTCTATATTATTTTGCTTGCTGTTAAAACATTATCAGGCCTTTATTCTGAAAGGGGCCAGTGCTGTGTTGATCAGTAATGATAATGAACTGTATTATTTAAATTAAACTGTACTGTATTCACTCAGTGCCATACTTCGAGGTTGTTTGCATTGTTCTCCTTCAACTCTTTGCTGCTGCTACCATTGGAACCTGTATCCAGCATGCATGGCATACTGTAAAACAAGTTTTGGACCCTGCCAACAAAAGTAAGCCCACAGTTCCATCACATGATAATTCAGAGAAGGTGACCAACAGTATAAGTGCATTACTGTGTTAGCCAGATATTAGCTTATAGACATACAGTATATCTGTGTGCCCTATATAGAACACTTCAGACTATTCTATTATTAGAGATTTGGCCATTATTAGGACTTTACATCACATTTGTGTGTGGCTCATGGCAGCCTGATCAATTTCTCATGTGGCCCCCTCATGAAAATAATTGCCCATCCCTGTTCTGGGGCATTAAATTATATTAAAATGTATCCTTTCTCCATTTTTTTTGCACAGGATTCCTTGCAACATCCGCATCCTTGTTTGGGAGCCCCAAATAATTACTACACCTCTAATCTGTCACTGCCATAACACTCATTTAACGTGATATTTTGTTCATTATTTAGAGCCTGTGTCTTCAGTCCCAAGTTAAATTATGAACAGTAAATGTAAGAGGATCTCAATCAAGGGTCTAAGGAGAGAAGGCGTCATACACTGTACATATTGTGAAGCTCCTTGAGGCAAATTTGTGATATTAAGCAATATAAATCAGAGTATTATTATCACAGCAAAAATAACTGACATTTCTTTTTTCAATAAAACATTTTATTCTTTTGTAGGATAGATAAATCCTCAGGGCAAGTTGAGAAAACCACACACACTGCTGATATACTGCCAGAGGTAACGGTGACTCACTACTGTGTGCCTAAATTAGTTAATGGGTTTATTCTTTACCATAAGCCGAGTGTTACCTTGGTGATTGATTCTTACAATACAGCTGACTGCGCTCTATAGCTTTGTAAATTCATTTTATGGCATGTAAGTAAAAGGCATATATATCAACAGTCAATCGGGCTCGTTTGGCACAGTCAACAGTGGATACAGGGGAAAAACAGCCAACCTCAATATGGTTTTCTCATTCCCAGGCCAAACAAATACAGTAAATCCATACCAGTTAAACATCAAATGAAAAGGGACCATACAAGACAGTGATTCAACCAAGCTCACTAAAGAGATGTTTCGCCTGATTTTGTCCTTTAAATCATGAGGTGTGTTCATTTATTAACAGCATTTTAGGCAGAACCGGAAAAGATAAAAGTATAATTTCATGGCTGTCGTGATTACAAAGCTGCACTTGACTCCAATACTTAAATGCTACATCAGGTCACAGGGCAGCTTTGCACAATACTGAACTGACAATCTACTTACAGTATTACAGGTTGATGTCTCCTGTGGTCCTTGGTTGCTTTTATACAGTCTCTCCTATTCTGTCCATGAGTGGACATTCAAAAACTTTCATATTCTACTTGAATATGAAATATGTCTTTCTGTGTGAGTTTTTGTGAACATACCCTCATTCTAAAGATGGAGATTATAACAAGACCTGTATGTCACTCGTGGAAAAACAGATGATATAAAGAAATTCATAAACTCGCTTACAAAAATCCCTCGAAAGAGGAACAGGAGTCAATGGTAGAGAAGAGGAGCTGTACTAGCAGTTACAAATACAAGAAAAAAGGGAAATAAAACACAAGCTGGAATACACAGTATTTAGGAAAAAGCATGAAATGACCTGACTTGGGAGAAAACATTAAACACTGAAGTCATCATTCCTGAAATTTTTAAAATTACACACCCTGTACAAAACAATCCGTATCAATAGGCACTTCTTAAATAAGGTCTTTTTTTTTTCATAGTTTATTTCTGAATTTGTTTTCTTTTTCATTGGAAATGGCACAGCAGAGCAATGATTCTTAAATCAAGGCGTGCTGGACGACTGCCGACGAGTAAAGCTAAATGCATTTTGGCCCTGGAAGTCCAGCTGGGAGGTCAAAGTCCTGTGTTGGGAGCTGAAGATGCATATCATGGCGGAGGAGCTGGAGGAGGGGTTGGTTGGATGCAGCCGCGGAGGCACGGGGGGGGAGAAGATGGGTCTTTGAGAAGGTAAGGGGGTGATAGAGGGGAATGTATTTATGATGACTTCTCTTTTCTTGCTCTTGGTGAATCGGCTCCGTGGGAATTCACTCCATTTACTCCATTGGCTAAAAACAAGACACATCAAATTAGTTTAAATTGACCAATTAATGATGTCAGAAAGCATGGACAGAATCAGAAGCAAAACGTATTTCAGTATTTTAGCCACTTAGTAAAAAGGCCCATCTAAAAAAGATTAACATAAAGTGTACACTATAGTTAGAATACTGTCACAACTTTACCTTGTCTTGAGACGGCCTTTTCTGATGGGGAACCACTGGTATATAAGCTAAATATTGCTTTCTTCAAAGCAACCAAACTCCATTGGAAAATCAGTCATTTTACCTTGCGGAGTATGGAAGTTTCTGGTCTACCACTGCCTCGATTTGTTAGTTTGTCTGTGTGACTTAGGTGTTTTAAAAGGTTATCGATCGGGGTTACATCGAGGCAGAGGTACACCGGCAACTCCCATACTCTGCAAGTTAAAGTGACTTCTTATCCCAATGGAGTCTGGTTGCTTTGGAGAGAGCAATATTTGGCTTATATAACAGCAATTGTCCATCAGAAAAGGCTGTCTGATGGCAAAGTAAAGCAGTGAAAATAATCTAAATATACTGTACACTTAAACTGATTTTTCTTTTTTAGGTGGACCTTTTGTTGCTGACCCTGTCCAGAGCAGAACACTGCTTAAGTTCTGTGCTTTTACTCCCCTCTGCTTCTCCAAACTGAGGGCTTGCTGCCCACCATTATGTATTTAATTTAATGACATTTCATGAGAAGACATGCATGTATGGATTCTATGGTAGCAAAGATGTGTAAAGACTTGGTGGCTTCCTGCTTTTCACTTCCCCATTGAGTTGTCCGTTTCATTAAAATGCATTTTATTGTGTGGGGAAATGGTCAGTGCTTTGCAGAAGGAGAACTTCATGCTCGTTACTCACCTTTGTCTTTCTTTGATTTGCTCTTGGAAGGAACTTGTTTCTTTTTCAAGGTCTGGGCTTGGGCATGCTCTCTCCACCGGCGCAGCTGGAAGTTGATAAATTTCCACATCATGAAGGCCTGAGTGAGGCAGATAGCGGCCAGGACAGTTATCCTGAAAAAGCGGGGAAACAATTTATGTACAGGTCCATTATTAGTTATTATAATTCAGTTCTAATCCAGTTTAGTTTCTGTTACTTTCCAGGGTGAGTTTGCTTGTTTAACTTTAGTTTTTATGAAGTAAAATATGGGGTAACTATAATAACAATAATAACTCTGGTCCACCCTCAGATACTCATATTCAAAACAGTCCACTATGTAGTGATTAAGTTTAGTAAGTTGTACCTTTTTTAAGTTTTGTAAATTTCTTACAACCCCCCAAAATTTTTCAATAACTCCAGTGAAACAAAGCAATAATAATTGATTACTTAGCTTAGATAGAGCAACAGAAGAAGAATTCTTTTCCTTGGCTTTGCATATGCTCAGCACAAGATGTATTGTGGTTATATTTCATTGTAATTCATTGAAGCTGGTGAGTGAACAACTCTCTTCCTCCTTTAGAATGGAGCCCTTCCTGTATGACTGCTGAAACTCGGCGTAATTCGGTGAGTCTAGACACAAACTCTTGTTCCTTTATTCTAAGCGTCCAACCTCATGTGGACGAATGATCTTTATAACAACTGCGGCGAATATCTCAATATAATTTACTTTTTGAACCATGGGAATTAGAAAATAACAAGAAAATGAGCAAATAGTCACAATTAACAACCCTAATAATGCTAAAGATATATTTCATAGTGGGTCTTTTGATGCTTGATGAATGCTGTTGCTTTCACATGTTTTGACCAGAACAAATCCACTTCAATTATGTTAAAAGTTTTAAAATATTATTTAATGATTAAATAGTCCCGTTTCTCTTCTCAGATGCACTTACCGAACAAAAAGAACATTAAAGTTTCCTGCAGCCAAATCAAAGCCTTGGTTCTCAGCTGTGGCGAGGCCAAAGCCCACAGTGAGGACAGACAGGGACAGGGTGAGCAGCCGTCCAAGGACAAACAAGACGGCCCATATGGTGAAACTGGAAGACAAGAGTATGACTATGATGCCGCCTTCAAGACTTCTCCCATC
>JAJHUR010085439.1:10386-23975 GCA_027495735.1 Lutjanus campechanus
AACAGAATGCACTAAGTTTCCTCATGACCCCTCTCTCTTTCCTCCATCCCCCATACACCCAATTAAAACAAACTGACAGCCAAGCAAACAAAAGAACAAACACACACACAAAACAAAAAGAAAACAAAAAGTGACAGAATTATTAGCAGCAATAACTTAATAGTCAATATTTTGTGGTGTTTATCCACAAAGGCTCGAGGCCAGAAAATGAGAACTAAGAAAATAATGGGAGCCAAAGTTTTTGGAAAATATGTCTCTCTAATGGCTTGGAACTGACCCTTCCTAAGACCCGCCCTTTTTTGTTCTGTGTTTCAATGACAGTTGAGAAAACTTGGTAACCGCCAGGGTCAACTCTCTTCCTCTCTCCTTTTCCGTTTCCTGTACTCAGATATGCTATAGACTCGACTATGTTAACCATCTTTCATATTATTTTTTTTCCCAACGTAAACAAGCCAAGCATAACATGAAGCAAAAAAGGCTAAATTAGCTTCCTTGATTCTGTTACTTGCAAGTGGGAAATGTATTCTTTTACAAATGTTCAGGCACTTATTTTCATCTATCTAAAGATTAATGTAGATAAGGCAGCCAGTTAGCTGGCGTTTTGCTGCAGAAGAAAACACTAGCTAGCAGGCCAGCTACTCATGTAGATTAGCTAGTTAGCATTTTGCTAATGTTAACATAAGATGTGACTATATAGATAGATGTATGTTGCTTTGACATGTCCCCCAGCAACATTGTTCAGCCACCTTCATCCATTCCATCAAAATTTGCTTTTCCTTTCTACATAGAAAAGCGTAGCACATAGAACAAGAAAGGGGGAATTTGGCAGTTTTCCAGAGGGGTGGGATTCTTCTAAGTTCATACAGGTGTTTGATCCTGAACATGAGCCACCATACCATTTAATGCAATTCAGACAGGTAATTTATAAGTTTAATAACCTTAATTCCTGAGGTGAGCTGTTTGGATTAGTACGCCTCGACTGTGCAGTGTTTCACCACTTTGAAAAACCGACACCGACTGTCTCAACACAAAGCCTCCTGTGTCTTTTTGTAAAGTCACATATTATCTATACAGCCTCCTACTTGGTATCTGTGAAACACTGAGTAATGACATGAGTTGTAGCACAGAGACAAACTATACAGCATATTTGAGAAAGCCTGAGTGGTACCACATAAAAAAATCAATCCAATCATTTGTAAAAGTCGGCACAGACAAAGAAAAAACACAACGGCCTTATTGAATTTGCTGCACTACAGACAGTTTTAGGAGCTGTGTGTTATTTGCCTAATTTGATACATGCTGTAAATAAGTTACAGAGCTAGCTGAAGTGGTAAGGTCTCTCAGATAAGAACTGAATCACCAGCTGGCAGCCTGCAATCCTCCAGTCAGAGTACAAAAAGCTCCGAGGTCGAACATTCTTTCAACAGTATCTAAAGTTGGCAGAGAAATTGTTAACCTTGAAATGAGCAGGACATGAATTGAGAGGCCTATATTACACCTTAGCCCAAATTCACCCGGCACCAACCTTGCCACAAGAGAACTTTATAAATCAGGCAGACTAAATTTAGCTCCAAAGGGAAAAAAGGAGCTCTCAAATGGGTTTGTGTAAGGCCACGCAAGTACCACTCCAGAATCCAAATGAGAGGCTTCCAGCCAAAGAAAACACTGCATCATAAGTTAAAGCCAAAACTTGCTGCATTCCCCTCAACACATTCACACATAATCATCTTTTACTGTCAGTCTAGTCATTAACTTACCATTTGTTGATATGGTGACGTTGTACTGGACAGTTATGAATAACACTGCAAACTTTGAGGTGACCTGTAAATGTAAAAAAAAAAAACATGAGTAATGAGAGCCTGTATACATGTGCACATAAAAAAAACAAGGATCACACTTAATGACAGGGTAACTAGGGTTACTTGTACTCTAAAACTTCAAGTGCTGCACTTTTAATTCAAGGATTCCCTGCAAGACTCAAAATGAAGTGGCTGCAGCTGTGACATTCTGTATAAAAACTGAAGTTAAAGTGACGTATGGGTGCTTAAGTCACTGATGTTTTAATTTAGCAATATATTATAGCAAATTCAGTCTGATAATAAAAGCTTCGACATTAGCTGTTTTATTGATTAGTCTATAAAAAAATGTTGACAATTATTTTGATAATCAATTCATTGTTTCAGTCATTTTTCAAGCAAAAATAACCATTTGCTGGTTCTATCGTTTTAAATATAAAGATTTGCTGCTTTTCTTTGTCGTTTATGATAATAAATGACGACTCTTCGGGCTTTGCAGTGTTTCTTGGACAAAAGAGGCAATTTTAAGACATCACTTTGACCTCTGGGAAATTGTATTGACCAGTTTTCACAAATGTTTTTGACAATTTACAGACAAAATGATTAATTGTGAAAATAATCGTTTGTTAACAAAGAAAGAATGAGACAAATGTGATGAGCTCTACCAACTCATTCCTTATGGCTCTTAAAAATATAATAAATGGTGAATTGTAAAGCAGAGTTTTAGGAATACACGACTTGTCTACTAAATCAAAATTGGATGATGTGTAACGGGCAGTTAAGCATGATCCATTCATGTAAAGTGTATTTCAGGAGCATTGAATAGAGCTGCATCAAGACAACCAACTATGTGGGTAACACATTTAAATTAAATACACATAAAAATAGGTATGCAACTAATAATCCCCCCCCCCCCCATTATCAATTACTCTGTCAATCAATTTCTTGATGAATCGATTAGTACTTTGGTCCATGAAATGTCAGAATGTCTTGTTTCGTCCACAACCCAAACATATTCATGTTCCTGTCATAGTATATTCAACAAGAAGCTGGAATCAAAGAATTTCTTTTTTTCTTTAATCAATGACTCAAATCAATTATTTGATTGTCCAAATAATTGCTGATTAATTTAAGAATCGGCAACTAATTGATTAATCACTGTTGCTCGAGGTCCAACCATGTAAATGTGCTGCAGAAGCAGCAAATAGAGCTGCATCAAGACGGACAAATAATAAGGTTAAAATAGGAAATTGCTTATTCCTCCTTCACAACAAAAGAACTACGTGGGCAACATATCTAAGTTAAATGCCCATAAAATAATTTGCGGTTTAGTTTAATTGTCGTTAATAGCAATGATTTTGAAACTGTTTATGTTATGTTGTCATTAGAATATACAGAACAATTCACACGCGGCAACAGCTGTTACAATCGAGGAACTTTATTTTGTAAAACAAAAACAGGAAGTAGTTGAAATTATCGCGTGTTTGACGCTAATGGCGCTCGCTTTTCCCGAGGATGAAACATGCTTGAAATGAGACATAAATGTGTGTGAAAGTGAAGCAGCATGGAGCAGACACACGACCACACCGTGTGTCCGGAGCTGTGTTTATCAGCCCGCAGCGTCGAGTTACGTTTAAAGCGCTGCTTTTAGCTCCAAGGACAACTTTCAGTTTGGGTGAAGCGGGTTTGTGTGATGACAGCCCTCTCTCTCTCAGTCTCTGTATGATTGCCACGTAACACATCTACGCATAAAGTACCCGAGTCCAGAGCGTTGCACAATATTGTCACCACCGAGATAGAAACAATGTTTTCAAATGTGCAACATGATGACACGATTTCATAGATAATGTTGCACATGAGAAACTTTGGTTTTTATCATCAAACCGCGGGCCTGCGGATGAGTGATTTGAAATATCGATTTCAACATGGGAAGCAGCCAGATGGAAAGTGGACACTAGTTCTCACATCGCTCTAATACAGATAAAATTAGGTTTAACTAAAATTTGATCCCAGGCTACCTGGATGAGTTTATGGTCTAGTGGAATAAAAGCCAAAGCGAGGCCATGGTGCACAGAAAACTTTCGATCACAAGAGGAAGTAGTGTGAAGAATAGATCAGACAGCCATGTCAGTTTCCAGGAGAACAGATGGGGAGTATTCGGCATCCCGGGTCCACTGTGCGGGGCGAGCATCCCCGCACGTCCCACCATTAAAACCCATTCAACATGTGTGCGGGACTTACCTCAAACATGAGCCCGAGCAGAAACACCATAGCAACACAGGAAACAATATCTGCATGGTTCTGGATGACAAACTCATGGCTCAGCACCGGCGGGTTCTTGTTCGTCTTTTTTCGGATCCCCATGTCGGCGCGTTTCGGCTCAACTTTTGCTCCAGGCAGCGCAGATGTGGTGGGTTTCTATCAGATTTGAGTATTATTACCTCTGTGTGAGGACGCTCAAAGCTCCCTCCTGCTTCCTACAAGCAAAGGGCCAGGCTACAATTGAATGGCGTGTCACTCTTCAGCTAGTGGGAGGGTCCACGGAGAGAGAGCCGCTGCGCCTGACCAACGAGGCTCTTTACGCACAGGAGAGAAACAGCTGGGGCTCTCTATCGCCACTTAGAGGGTTGGAGTAACCACCAAGAGTGTGTAGAACAGTGGACCCTAACTCTCTCCTTGAGGCAGGGGTTCTCATTTTTTCTGAGCCAATAACAGAGATTCTCCTTGGAGCCCCCCCATGTTAGTTCATGCCAGAGATTTACAAGTTCATGCTTTCATGTTAGAAGAGCAAATTATTCTGTATTCTTTCCTGAGAATTAAAAGTATTCAGCATAAAATGTTTTTGCAGTGTACTTATCTTTTTATTATTATTATTATTATTTTAGTTATTTTCATTCTTTAAAAGTCACCAGAATGCAGAAAACAGAGTCTCTGAAACTCAAAGTTTATGAGGTCTCGAGGTTGGCAAGTATGTTGGTAACACCTGTGCTTAACTTGCGATTTCATATCAACATGGCTGCTGTGAAAATGTCAACATTTTGAGGAATAGACTCTCACATCTATCAATATGACTGTAGTTAGCATTAGTATAAAGCTACAGCCAGCAGCTGGCTAGCCTAGCCTAGCATAAAGACCAGAAATGGGGAAACAATAGCCCGACTCTGTCCAAAGGCAACGAAATCCACATACCAGCAGCTTTGAAGGTTACAAATTAACACATTTTGTATCCTTTGTTTAATCAGTACAAAAGCTGAATTGTAAAAACAACATGTTGTGGTATTACAGGGGTTATGTCAGCAATATTCATGTTTGACCAGACTCATATGATGTCATACAGACTGTCGGAATTTAATATGGAATTTCCTACTAGATTGTCCTGTAAGTTCGGAGGAATTTAATTAAGTGTATTTTTTGCTAAATGGAAATAATCACTACAGTTCCCAGTGAGAAACATGTTGTCTTCACATACAGATTATTTCTATAGAGGAGTACAGTCAGAAAAAGTTGATATCCCATGATTGGCTGTATTAATTTGTATGAAAATCAGTTTGTATGTTCTCAGGTCACGACTCAGTCAGTGCATGAAATTTATTAATAATTTTGTTCAAATTGGCAAAACACTGACACTGCAGTGATATTTAATATCTTGCTGTAATTACTACTGTATGTACAACATTTACTTTTTTGCTCATTGTTTGATGAAACATCACCAGAATAATAATTTTACAAAACACCTGAAACCAGCTGAATGATATGTAATGTGTGAAGTTTTATCACCAAGATTTTGACTTTGGAAGCATTTTAAGTTTAAACAGATAGAATACCCCAGTTTTGCACATCTGATGTGATTGCCTCAACTCGTAAGAAGTTGTGTAGAGACCGCGCCTCCTCAAGTGATCCAAAGGTCAAGAGGTCCACATGTGACCAAGTCCCGCTTGCCAACAGTGTGACAACCTCTGCATGACTGTGTGTTGTGTGTCTTATCAGTGCTTGTTTCATACAAGCATCCAAATACTTGCAGTCTGTTTAGACCCTGTTCATTGCTGCTTGCGGCTATATTTTATAAATATTTATTTTAATTTTGAGATGCAAGCATCTCCATATCTGTCAAACTCTATTAGTTTCTATTTAGTTTTGCTAAACTCTAAATAGAACTAAGCTTACATTAAATTAATATTTGTTAGTGCAACCTGGTCTTAGAGTACTTCAAGTTTACATTGTTACATTTTTGAAAATATGAAATGTGTTACAGGTTTCTTGATCTACAGATGAATATATTCCCCCGCTTACTGTAAGCACTTCTATTACAGGAAACCACTGTGTGTGGTGTGACATCACACTTTCTGTTCACAGTAATCACAGGATGAAGTCTCTTCGTGCACACACTTCCACTCGTAAAATGAAACAGAACATCTGGGGGATAGCTTGGAATTTCATCACTGTCTGGCTGACAGCTAAGTCATCCAAAAATAGGACCTTAAAGTATGAAATGTCACATACACACATTCAGACACAAGATCTATTATGCAATCACATCTTTCCGGTTTGACTATGTTTGTTCAGAGCGTTGTCGCTGAGGTGGAGCTTCTCATGAGTTTCAGAGAAAGAGAAAGAGAACTCCCATATACAGAAGTGTGACCGAACACAGCTGTCCACCATGGACAAAAATGTACCGGTAAGGTCAATTACTGTGGTTTTTGTGTGTGTGTGTGTGTGTGTGTGTGTGTGTGTGTGTGGTATTTGTAGGATGACATGTACTAAATAACGCGTGTAATTTGAACCAGGATGTGATAACAGTTGGATTTATATGTGAGCCCAGAATAACATCTGAAGAAGCTTCATGAAAATATAATAAATTAATATAGCTATGGCTTTATATTGTTAAAGTGAAAAGAATAGTAATGTCATTCTGATAGTGTGCTATCTTTAATTCGTTTTCCTTTAGTTGGTTATCTTTATCATCAGTATCATCTCATCTCTCATCATCTCTTTAAACTGTTCAAAATTCTAGTGAAGCATTAGGAAGTGAAAAGACTTTAGTTATTCTGTGATTCAGTAAATATGTCTTAAAATGCTGTTCTGAGAGAAATTTGAGAAAAATATGTTATGCAAGAGTTAAGAATAAGCAAGGCAGGGTTTTTTTTTATCATCGTAATTATGTAATTCTGCTGATAAAGTCATTGATTATTTTCTCTCACATCTGTAAGTGAGTCATGTATCAGGCCTACATATAATAAAGTGGTTATGATAGAGAGCAAAGGGCAGCAGACTGTGACACAGCAGCTGACCTGCAGTCACGTTGTATTTCAACACCTCAGATTATGTCAGAATTACCTTAACGTTGTGGTAAACCCGCGCATGATTTTGACAAAATGTTTGTGCATGTGAAATACACGGTCTGTTCCGTGATACTCATGAGTTTTGTCACACTGTGTAGGTTTTACAGATTGACCACGATGACACCTGAACTGTCCACTGCTGCTTTTCCTCAGATCCTTTATAAAGCAGCCACATCTCTACCTTTGTCACAGAGCGAGACCTTTGGATGAACTTCAGCAAAATGCTTCAGTCCAGTCCAATCCAATACACCAAACTGCGATGGTTCTTAACTATTGTCGGACTAGTCTTGTATGTGGTGGACATTGGGACAGACGTTGCACTAGCACTGAAATATTTTCAAGAGAGACATTTCGTATGGACTGTACTGACTCTGGTGTTTGTCCTGGACGGGCTGCTGGTGACGCAGATCTTCAGCTATGCCTGGTTCAGGGATGACATAGATGATCCTGTGATAAATCCTACAGGAAATACAAGCATATCAGGAATGTCCAAAGGTGGACTTGCTGTCCTGCATGTATTTGGTGTGGGCATCTTCACCAGGTAAGGAATGATTAATGATGACAAATTGTGTCAACTTTGATAAGAGCACTGCAGCTTAAACATCCACTTCAGACATGCACTGTAAAAACAATCATACAAGAATTTAGTGGAATCAACTAATCTTAACTCGTTTCCTTAACGTAAATATACAAGTTTTATTCAATCAAGTTAATTCAACTTAACTTTTCTAGTAATTATTTTCAGAACATGTCAAAACTTACAAATGTGTTCCTCTAACTCAGAATGTTTTGAAATGATGAACTGAATGTAAAAGGAAATTAAATTTGTGATCAGTGTGATTGAAAAACTGTTCAACTTAACATCTTAAGCTCAATGAATATGTTCTCTCAAGTAGAACTGAATTAATGCAGAGTTTGTTTGACAAGAAAGTTTTATTGGTTTTGCATCATCTTTACAAAATTGCCTCAACTTGTCTCTTTCGTCTTAACTTTCGTCTTAACTTAAAAATTCTTTAATTAAATTAAGCAGCCTAATATTTTATTTTTACGGTGTGTAGTAAGACAAAAGTAGTCTGATTGGAACAATAATGTGTCTGACACACTGAAAAAAGGGAATTGTTGGAACAACTTTAAAAAATTACTTCAATTAGAAACATGAATTAAGTTTTTTTCAAATCAAGTTAACAAGTTATATGATCACATTTGGTTCAGATGAACTTAATAATCTGCTTGCTGTCAAATCAACAGTTTGCAACTTAAATTTAAGGCAGGTCAACTTAAAATTTTCCAGTTTTCCAACTCAATTATTTGCCTTACTATAAAGTATAATACTGCTCCTTAACAACCTGATGAATGTGAAAACATCTTTCCAGCGTGAAGGTTTTCATGAACATCATTCTGCACCATGAAGTTCAAACATTCAAACTGTAGGAACAAGAAGAAAGACATATTTAGGAGGTGGACTTTAAGAGGGCAACAAGCCTTGTTATTATATCTGCAAAATAACAGGAGCTGCTTGTGTACCCTATGATAAGGTGTGTCTGCATGTTGACTGAAAATGTGCAGCATTCTGATCACGCACTTTACGTGCTATTATGGAATGTGCAAACTGGAGGAACCACATTTCAGCTGCAGTGTACAGAAGGAGAGATGCATCATTGTCTGTGCAGCAGCAAAACATGAATGAAATGAATCAAATGTAGCTACTGCGTGGTGACAACAACCTGTGTGACTTTGTTTTCATTGTGTTTGACCTGTTGCTAGGTATTATCATCTGCTGAAACAAGGATACAAAGTGGTTTGGACTTCAACAAGCCCCTGTACAGTAGAAGAGAGGAGAGAAGCGCACAAGAAGCTGTTTGGCTTGGCGACTGATCTGAGCATGCTCAAACTGTTTGAGTCTTTTCTGGAGAGTGTTCCCCAGCTGCTTCTACAACTTTACATAGTGCTGGACCGTGAAGAGTGCTCAGTCATGCAGTGTAAGTAGAGACACAAAGTCAGATTTTCTGCATATTCATAAATTTACAGTATCATTATTGGTCCCAATTTATTTCATAACCAATGAGACATAACAAGCCATACTTTGTATCTAATTAGACAAAAACTAGAAATAATATGTTCTTTATTGGACAGTGTTAGACCCTTGTTAGAGGGCAATTAGGTGGGAAATAATACACGTCAGTTTACAGTACAGCTCTGTTGTAATACATCTCTAATTACTCTCTAATAAAGTTGAATAATGGGGTAATAAAGGGTCTAATACTGTTTAATAAAGCACATATTTCTGTTTTTTTGTCAAATGTAA
Organism: Lutjanus campechanus; assembly: GCA_027495735.1. Classification (NCBI taxonomy): domain Eukaryota; kingdom Metazoa; phylum Chordata; class Actinopteri; order Lutjaniformes; family Lutjanidae; genus Lutjanus; species Lutjanus campechanus. The sequence continues at coordinate 19,827 of JAJHUR010085439.1, forward strand.
TACAAAGTGTAGCTTGTTACTTCTCATTAATGTCAGTGAGGTGTATAGTCTAATTGGGGTATAGCTGTTTGTTTACTGACTAATAAAGGACATTTTATTTTTAGTTTTGTCTAAATAATACAAAGTACAGCTTGTCACATCTCATGAGTGTACTGTAAAATGAAGTACAGCTCTTTATTTTTACCCTTTGTCAATTTCTTTCAGATTTTTCTATGGCTTTCTCCTTCTTCAACATCGCCTGGGCTCTGGTGGATTATCGTCGCTGCCTGCGCAGATCTCTCCCTCATATCATGGAGATGCCCTCTGGCCTCCCAACCACGATTTACCTCCTCTACAAACTCTGCACCATCACCAGCCGCATCCTCAGCTACGCCCTCCTCCTTGTACTGACCACCTACAGCACAATAGTCCTCTTCATCTTCTGGCTGCTGGGGACAATCTGGACACACCTGCTGCAAACTGACTTCTGCTCATCCAGAGGCCTCGAGTTTCTGTACCGTGCAGTCATCGGAGTCATCCTCACATTCACCTTTTTCAACGTCAAAGGACAGGACACCAGAGTGTCCATGACCATCTATTACATTTTGTATTCTTTTATCAACACAATGGCTCCTGTACTGCTGGCTGTGTTACAGCCAGAGCTGCAGACAGCTACATCTTTCCTGACAGTCACTGGTTTAATTTTTGGAGGTTCGGTGTTGGGGCTGGTGTGTCTCGTGTTGTACTACCTCCTCCTGCATCCCAGAGAGACGTGGAGAGAGGCGGATGAGGTGGACGGCCTGGGAAATAACGTAGAGACCACAAAGAGAATAAGGAACTTTTTACAGCCTTGATAGATTTTTAAAAACATTTTATTTCCAAGCCTTTATAGGAGTGCAGAGAAAAGATGCTGAATCTGAAACTACCTAAGAATTTATAGTTATTTTTCCTATGACTGACCCTAACCCTAAACTTTATTCTCCTGTATATCATTTGTGTATACAATGTGTGTTTTGTTTTTGTTTTTTTTGTTTTTTTTTAACAAAAAGTGAACTCCAATTTAATCTCATTTTACAAACCTGTGTTGTAAAATGATGATTAAAAGCACCTTATTATACCTTGAAACTGACCAGGAGAAGAAAAATAGAGCCTGTACAGAGAGCTGTCATCTTAATATTATGCTCATTATTCATTACATACTAATGCTGCTATTAAGTTATCTTACTATATTCTGACATGAAGTTTGCTTTTTCATTACTGACAGAAATGACTCGTTAAGCTACAGATCTTTTTCACAGCAGCCATTTTGACATGAAATAGTGGAGTAAATGTAGGTGTTACCGACGGCACTAAGCTAGTATCAGCATGGCTGCTGTGAAGTTCAATATGAAGTGCAGAGTAGTTAAATATATCAGTTATGTTTTATTTATTCTTCTTTTAATAAACTGATGATTGTTATTCTTGTTTCTTGACATGAAATAGTAAAGTTAACACAGGTGTTGCCAGTGATACTAATTAATGTTCAGTTCAGGTCAAACAGAGTCAGGGTGCTGTTATTGTGCATGTTGGCTCATTGGAAAAACTCTGCTACACTAAATGGAACTGGACCTTAATTAGTATGATAGGTTACACCTGTGTTTAAAATACTGTTTCATATCAATATGGCTGCTGTGCAAAGAGTTAAATGCATTGTATTTATTATTGTTTTGATAAACTTGTGTATGAATTGCATATTTTTTCCTCACGTATACAAAAATCCTTGTGACCAAGAGTGTCATTATAATATTATATAATATTATAATAAAACCTAAAAATTATATTATGGTCAAAATAATTTGGTTTTTAAATTTTTTTTGTGTGTGTTAGATAAATACATTTATGTGATGTCCAAAACACACAATAATAAGCATAGTTATTGAATTTCAATAAAATTGGCTTTATTGACATGATTGCATGTAACAAAATGCTGGCAAAGCATATTAATACAAACTATCAGATCGGAATATAAATAAACAAACAATATAAACAATAAACAATAACGATACAAAAGGACGTGGAAAACAAGAAGGGCTATGGAATTTATAGGAGATAAACCTAGAACAAACTGATTAATCATTAATTACTAATTAACATTACTTATTAGACATGTGGGACAGGGTGCTCACAGAGATGTGGAGCTCATGGTAGGCTGCAATGTTAAATCATTAGTATACATACTATTATATCGTACACTTCCAAACTATTTTTTTCAATTTCTTTTTTGATTAAATGGAGCATGCTTAGTCCAGTAATATCAGCTGGCATGTCTCAGCTGGATAGTATTTAGTTGGTATTGACTGATATTTTCTTTAAGCCTGTAATGGCACATTTTAAACACAAGGTGGCGTTATTGTCTAGGTAGACTTTTCTAACTGAGGTCCTCTTCTGATGGACCTACAATAACAAAGAACTATAGTATTATACTTTTAATCAGAGAACATGCAACAATATTTCAGGCCCAAGATAAGCCTTTTTATAATCACTCTCATGTCTCCTCCTTTAATATTTCCACAGCCCAACTGGACATAACCTCACAATATTTAAGTGCTTGTTAATCTTCTAAATTCTAAACTGTGACTGGATGATTTATATGATTTCTTGATTAGATTATTCAGTCCTTTGTTTGAAGTTGGGAAGCATTTAAATTGCCAAGCACCCTATATTTTTGTTCTTTTTCCGCCTCTTTTCACATATTTTGACCTAGAATAATGAAAAATTATATCAAAATGCTTAATTGAACCCCATAAATAACATAAGATGACAGTTTAACAAAATCTGCACAGGATTCAAGCTCTTGCTCCGTAACAGTCCAGCAGAACAGATGCTCACCAGCATAGACTTGAACCTAGTTTCTCCTGTATGGTTCAAATTGGATGTCTCACTGCCAACATCATCTCATTGGCTTTGAATTTAACTATAAATATCAGCTACTACTCAGATTTTTCTCCCTCTAATCCCCTAGAAATTCAAAGGTGGCAGCTTAAACATTCCCCTCTACTCAGAAATGATGAACACGGGGGTCACGGATGAGCTAACTAGAAATAACAAACCACTGCTAATTTTGTTTTGACTACCACCAAAATATTGAGTCAAGACGGAGAGCTGAGGACGGACGCTATTTCTTCCTGGCCAGGGCTTGGGGGGGAGGCGGGGGTGGCCGTGCTCAACTGGCCCAGTGTGAGCTCACCTGGGAGGAACGCTGACAAACCGCAGGGTCCAGAGTGCCTCCCCCATTTCTTCCTTTAATTCAGCCAAACTCAGAGACTTTTTGACTTGTTTACTCCAAGGGGCCACTTTAACTTTCATCTGTCAGTTGTGCTCTGTCAGAGGCACTCCATAAAATGACAAATTTAAGTGAGGAACTTGTGTTGGAGAGGAAATGAATCACTGCCAGGTAGTTACCACACAGAATTCAGTTTTACTGTGGAGCTGCAATGGACAGACCCTTAACTCTTTGACTCTTAGCTATTTAAAGAAAAGTTTAGGATAGGATTTTGGAGAGGATTTTTTGAAGTGGGGTTCCATAAGTTACTTATCCATTGTCAGTGTATTACCTACAGAGGGAGGAGGCTGGCACACCCCCAATTTAGAGACTACCAGGTAGCTAATGAACTGATGTACTGATGTGCACAAGATCAGCAGTGAGAACTATCTTAAAAAAGGTCCCCATAAAAATATATAAACCAAATATCACTCTCTCCAAACCAGCCAGATGTCATTTTACCTCACAGAACACAGTTGGTTGGTTTGATTGTGTTGTTGTGTGACTTTGGTGAATCCAAACTAACTCTAAAGCTACACATTAACACAAACAAGCTAACCAAATCAGAAGGCTGCAGCTGAGCGACTCCTGTGTTTTGCAGGATTGAAATAGCTGTTTTTGTCAGTGGAGTCTGGTTGGTTTGGTGAGAGCGACATAATGAGCAATACAACTTCAGTTTCCTGTCAGAAAAGGCCGTCTGACAACAAGATAAAGCACACACTTAAACTGATATTGATTTTTCTTTTGGTGCTAACCAGACCAGACTCCTTTGATAAAACTGTAATTTTACCTTGTAGAACACAGAAGTTGCTGGTCTACTGCTGCCTCAATCAGTTAATTAGTTAGTATTATTGCGTGACTTTGGTGAA
>JAJHUR010085440.1:0-20406 GCA_027495735.1 Lutjanus campechanus
TGTGTGTGTGTGTGGGTGTGTTTGTTTGTGTGTGGGTGTGTGTGGGTGGGGGGGGGGGTTGGCTTAAATAAAGTCTCTCAGATGGCATGTCAGTAGTCATGTGACCAATCACACACACCCGAGAGCTGGGGCCTTCATTAATATACAGCACAGTGCCTTCACTAACAAGCTGCTTTTTGATAACAATCGCTGTTCGAAACACTATGATCCAAACACTGAACACTACATGTCCTGTCCCTCAGAAGCCTTCAGCTCACACAGCAGCATCTTTTATACACTGCTCTTAATTCATTAATGGTTACCCAGAGGCTGTTGAAATGCTTGTTGGACGTGCATTAAATCAACATGGCCACCCATCCGATCTTAAATTACAAAACTCATTAATCCTCGAATGCTCGGGGCAGAGAAATTGGAGCCATTTCTGAAGAATAGCTGCTTAATTATCACGGAGCCTTTGATGCACGCTGTGTTGATTTTATGCACATATTAGCATGTAGCTCAGCTGTTTGCACAGTCAATAGAGATCATTTAATAAAAGGGACGGTGGGGGGAATGAGAAACAAGGGATATAATAGAAAGTCCTGATTATTACCATAAGTGTTACATCAGTGTTTTTGTATTCAATGATGTGGTGTCAACATTATGTAACCCAGGCCACAAAGGGTTAATAGTAGTAGCCAATCAGAATGTAGGTTAGCAGCATTTTAGTTAGGCTAGACCCATATGCTAATCAGAAGTTGGGTAACACTGTGGTAGGAGGATCTGCTTCTGCAGGGTAAAAGAAGAGATACAATCTAACTCCATGAACAGTAACAGCATATACGTAGTTTGTTGTCAGCTTGTAGTGCTGCAAAAGCCCCGCTCACTCAATCTTGTTTAGTAATAGAGAGAAATGAGTCCCAGTAGACACTGAATACATGCCATGCTATGGGCAGGCACTGCTAAAGCAGTGAGTTAAAGTGAATTGGCTTGGAGCTAGCTAAATTTGCATTACTGAAACTGATTACTAAAAGCTTTATCAAAGCTGCAGTTTTTAACAATTCCAATGATAATCACGTTAAATGTAACCTGTAGAGTGTTTAATTGCTCACTGTTCTTTGTGTCTGGTTGAGCTTCTTAAATGTTTTATTCGGAGGCATCATCTTCAACATCAAGCAAACATTTGTCAAATTGTCAAATTCATTTCATTGATGTAGTGAATCTTAATGGTGGTCCTGAGAAACTTTCTTTGATCATGAAGCCTGTTCTCTACAGTTCTGTGGTTTATCAGTGAAGTGTATGAACTACACTGCAGGCTCTGTTAACAGTGACAGACGGACAGATTCATTATTTTCCATTGACTTATTACTCATTATTTCATTTGATGACCTTGCTGCTGAGGCATTTGGCCATTGTGGCCCTAAAAATTAAAAACACCACCGGGCGAGTGGCCACATGCACAAACAGGCCAATTGAATCCATCATTATTTCTGTCCACTTAAATATTAAAATGTTGGAAAATAATTATTTTATCTGTTTTAAGGACGGAACTTGATACAAAAAACTTTATGGAAATGGTACAATATAACAAACAGAATTGGCTGTAGTATATTACAGGTTGGATGTGAAAGACTAAGAACAAGGCTTTGGAATGAGTTAATTTAGTTTAGGTTAAATGTTGATTAAAAGGCTTAAGTCAACTCCAAATCCTCGGCTGGTGCCTTAATGACTGTGAGAGGTAATATGACTGGGGGAGGGGACTTATTTTAACATATTCTTCATGACGCAGCCAGGTTTCAGTAAGACTAAATTAATCAATATGATAATCGGGAAGTTGCATGTGTATTGTAATGTAAAGCGCACCGAGTTTGCTTCTAAAATGTGCAGTATAAATGAAACTGATACGTGCTGCCATGCATGGTTGTTCCACAGCATAACTGATGTAAAGGTTTAAATAGTGAAATAAGCATTTGGGTCCTGTATTGACGGGCAGCTCAGCCTGTCAGTCAGCCGTGGTTCTTGCTGCATGCTTGCCTTCTCTCAGCTCTATCAATTAGACTAGATGAGAAAAAGTCTTTCCCTGCCTCAGCAAGTCAGCGTGTGCTTGAACTTCACCCTGAATGACTCTGGTGAAGCTGCTCAGTGTCAAAGACTGACTGGGCTCAGAAGCTGTCACCGTTTTAATGGCTGAATGTTAAACAGGTTGAAAGAACTCATGTGTACTCAGTAGGAGTACAACAATTTCAATATTAAATTGAAAATAGATCAAAATGAGATTTAAATGTCAATCATCTAAATCAAATACAGAATCAGTATTTTTTTCCTCTACCCAGCCATATTTTCATACCACATACACTATTTTTAAAAAGCTTTGACTTTGAAAAGGTAAATGACAGTTAACTTTTCAGGGCATAAAGCCAAGAATCTGTTGAGGCACCCTGGTAGCTCTTTTGATGGAGTGTGCGCCCAATGTACAGAGGCTGAAGGCCCCAAACACGTGATCAGTGGTAAAAATGCTTTGTGCTGGCTGTACCATTGTGTGCCACAGCATGGCGCACTGCAAGGATGTGCCGCTGACTGCTGTGCTCAAAGTTCAAATTACTTAAACTTTGACCTCGTTTGCCGCTGACCTTTCAAAGTGCAACCAATGAGATAACAGCTGAATGTGACGGCGCAGATGTGTTGAAGTGACACAAGTAGAGCAGACAGTGACTGATGGTCGAGTCTGGAAGGGAACCCCAGACCCGCGGAAGGACATATACCCTGCCCTACCTGGCAGTGAGTACAGGACAAATTTCTTATCATGTGAAGGCCCCTTGGGACCTTTCTAGCAGCCACAAGTTTGGTTCCAACCTGTGACCCTTTGGCGTGTGTCGCCCTCCTCTTTTCCTGTCCTAACTTCAGCTCTCCTATCAGAATAAAGGCATTAAAAGCTCTCCCTTGTGCTACCAAAGCAGCTCTGACCTGACAAGGCATGGACACAACAGACCTCTGAAGGTGTCCTGTTGGATCTGGCACCAAGGCATTAGCAGCAGATCCTTGAAGTCCTGTACGTTGTGAAGTTGGGCCTCCATAGATCAGACCTGTTCCAGCAAACCCCAAAGCTGTGTGTTCTGAAACCTCTCTATCACCGCCAACATTCACTTTTTCTGCAATCTGTGCTACTGTAGCTCTTCTGTGTGATCAGACCAGACAGGTTAGCCTTCGCTCCCCATGCACATCAGTGAGCCTTGGGCACCATGACCCTGTCACTGGTTCACCGTTTGTCCTTCCTTGGACCACTTTTGGTAGGTACAAACCACATCCCACAAGACCACCAGTTTTGGAGATGCTCTGACCCAGTTGTCTAGCCATCCCAATTTGACTCCTGTCAAAGTTGCTCAGATCCTCCTGCTGCCCATCTTTCCTGATTCCAGCACATCAACTTAAGGAAATAAAGCCATGGCAAAAGTCCTTTGCATGCTTAGGCCTATAGTTTATTTCTCAATCATTCTGATTTCACTCCTCTCACGCACACTAACTCATAATTTCCTTGCCATCAGTGTCTGGGGCTGCCTATTGTGTTATCAGCTGTTCTCATCAGCTGGTCACATCTGTCCAATGGCACAGTGACACATCTTTAATGTTGCCTGTCATCTGTCAGCTGCCTTCTTATATATGATTTTCTCTCTGTGTTCTCTTTCTTCATGCCGCTGTGACGCGTGCCCCTCCACCTCCCCATCACCACCCAGTCTTCACAGATTCATCAGCCTCATCAGCCTCATTAGCCACCCGGTCTCAGCAGAGTCCTCAAACACCACCACGTGTCTGGACTCCATGGGGGTTTAACTTGCCGCTGCTCAGGGCAGACGCCCCTCGACTACAAATCTCCCTACAGAGTCCAAGGACCAAAGACTTTCTGTCAAGACTTAATTATCACATATCATCTGTTATGATAAACTATCTTTATTTCACTCACTTGTCTCTCCTGATTGAACTGACTGTTCAATTGCTGCCTAATACCTCCCACTCCTTGACAGACGCCCTTGTAAAAAGATGATCAGTGTTATTCACTTTATCTCTCACTAGTTTTCATGGCTGATCAGTGTATACTGTAGATGAGGTGGTAAACATTTTTAAACATTTGGACATGATGAAGATCTGACCTGGGATCTGACATGTCTGGGGTTTTTTGTGTTTAAGTGTTAGGTGCTCTTAATATTAAAAATGTAATTTCTTCCTTTGGTACTTTTTTCATATAATAGTTTTTGGAAATTCAATATCCATTTATACATCGTCTGTGTGTGTCGCATGAGGGGCTACAACTGCATTCCATTATGCATTCCTGTGTTGTATCTCGACAAATAAAACCTTGAACCGTGAATGCGCTAGACTATATATCCATTACATCAAGATGATTAAATCCATACCAGCAATCCACCTGGGTGTAGTAACTCTTAGCTATAGGTTAAGACTTACAGTAAGCTGTGCAGCACATAATGTATTTATGTATGCATGCTGCAATTCCAAGGTCAGTGGCTGAAAATCTCCTATGAAATGCAGCACTGGTGAGCAGCAATGACATGAGTTTCTGAGTTAGGGTTAGTGAGTGGAAGAAGTTGTACAATCATGTAGCAGCTGATCTACAGGGAAAAAACAGGATTGTAGTTTATTAGTTCACTGAGTGCTACATAATGCTGAGTTGACTATGGAGTGAGTGCAGGCATCTGAATAACATTCTGATTGTAACAACAGTCATGTTTGGTTTCTCAAAACCAGATTTAATACTTTCCATCCCCTAAATCCCACAGACAAATATTAGCCTGCCTTCTGAACAAACAGACCCAAACCCATTCCCATAACCATGCGATGCCAAATTTTTGTATTTCATAAACCCAACAACAATCAAATGAACCAAATGAGCTCAGCCAACCAAAGGAAATTAATTTACACATGGGTGGCCTGACAGCAGCATGTTAACAAGACTTTTCAGCAGTACCAGACACCCTGTAACAATGAAAGCCTGCACTGTGACTGTGGTCAAATCAACACTGATGAACACTCACTGCAGCAAAGCTACAACTCAACAGTCACCAGGTCAGAGTCAATATCATCTGTGCACATGTTCACAACAGCAAATACCTCACTTGGTGAATAAAGAAGGTTAAGTCCATTGTGGGAATGGTAGTATACTGTAGATGTAGACAAATCGGGCAAAGTACTGGAAGTTAGCAAGCCGCCATTACTGCAGTGGCGCCTCCCTACAGTATGAGCAGAAATGAATGTGAGCCGTCATAAGAAATTTTCACAGATTTCACACTTTTTACACTTACTTTTTATGCAACATTGCTTTTGACAACAATGTCAAGAACCTGTGCAGTTCAGACCCACAAAATCTTGAGTGAATATTTTGACCAAAACCATGAAAAATCTCGCAAGAGATCTCGCAAATTTGGGGTTCCCTTCTAGACACAACCAACAGACACCAAGAGCGATAGACACAACGTGCCAACGCAACAATGGTGGTGGTGCAAGATGGTGGATTTGTCAGAGAGCTGCTGTAACCCACTGCAGTCACTGTGTATAATACCACTGTTCCTGTCTGTCTGCTAAGTACGGATACTTGCCAACCTTCCCAATTTTCCCGAGAGACTCCTGATTTTCATTGCCCTCTCCCGGTTTCCCCCTGAGGTAACAATTCTCCCAGATTTCTCCTAATTTCTGACAACTATACAGCATGTACAAGCCCTACGACTCTAAATGTCTGCAGTTTCCACCTGCAGTGTTTTCCAAAGCTCAAGGTGATGTCCTCAAATGTCTTGTTTTGTCCAAAAGACAAAGATATTCAGTTTATGGTCATAAGAGGAGTAAAGAAATCATAAAATATTCACATTTGAAAAGCTGAAATCAGAAATTTGGACACTGTGTATTAAAAAATGACTCAAAACAATTATTCGATTATCAAACTAGTGGTCGATTAATTAAATTAATTAATTAATTGTTGCAGCTCTCGAATATTAAAGCTACAGTGCGTAACTTCTACATGTCCGTAAATGTCTGTTTCACCCAAGCCACTACTAGAGGAGATGACACAGTGCTGGTTAAGCCGATCGGCTCCTCTACGTATTTTTCAATATATATCATTTTTGCTTTGCTTGTCAACCAGCAACATTCCCGCACTGGCGCACAGGAAATGATGCGTTTTACCGCACAACAGGAGGGGAGGGTCAGGAGCGCAGGTAGAAAGAGAAAGCGACATGGCTTTACTGTTGTAATAACGCAGAATTCCACTAGGGGGCGACAGAAGTTACGCACTATAGCTTTAACAATATGAACACACTGAGATAATGCTCATAATTACACCACATCTCATGTGCTGTTGTTGCTTGACTTTAACACCTTTGTATGTAAACACACTGGAACATGAAACAAGTGCAGCTGCAAGGTGGCAGTGGTTTATAAGTGTGCCTCATTCAGGTCTGGAATGGCAGGAACTATCTGGGATGTTGACAACAAATGCAGCTACGCTTCATGCAACAGATTTATCTCTTCATATATTGCAACGCACAGGGCTCTGCAGACTTCACAGAGCAACAGCATGACTTTTATTAGACATTAGTTCCTGAATAGAGAGCTCCCGCTGTATGGTTCCACTGGGGCAGAGCTGTTCATTGAAGGAGCAGATAGAATCAGCACACAGAATGAGCAGTGGTGCATGTGTGTGTTCGTGCGTTTCAAACGTGATGCTTCAGTCTGCTTAAGTGAAAAGAAGCAACATTCCTCACTAGGTCCCCCTCGTCCCTGGCCTGAAAACCTCCTCCTCCTCCTCCCAGTGTACAGTCCAGTCCAGCCACATTGTTCTTAGTCTGCAATACTTTTTCCCCAGGATGACAAAGGCTTGACCATCCCTACTCTGCCTCTGATTGTCTTACCCTAACTGTACCCAATTTCACTCCTCATGCCCAAACCTAACCAGCCCAAACCAACAAAGACAACAAGTACTAGCCAATCAAAGTCAGAGTAGGGAAGATCATTACATCACTATCCTATGAAAAAAAAATTGGCCTGCAGTTAACATCACTTAGTGGTTATTTCAGCAACGAGTAAAGCTATCTGTCAATCATGAAACCACTACGAGCTGAGGCAGAGCAACCAGAGGACACACCACAATCAGTGACATAATTGGTGGAGTGTGACTTAGTGCCGTAAAGCGGTATGCACTGAGATTGTTCCTGGCAACCCAAGTTGCAAGAACAGATGCTTGCGGTGCAGAGCTCCAATCACCCTACAGCATCAAAATGATTTTGAAGCTGTTTTTTTAAAGGTAAAATTGTTACATAATGTTGCGTTAAGATCTGTACGTTTTCTTGGGCGATAAGGCAGAAACAGTTTTGAGTGTCAGCCTAATGACTGTTCACAACCTGTGGCTACAACCTGAAAAAGATATGAGGAGCAGAACATATGAAATATTGATTACACACACAGTATTTATGTGATACGAATGAAAATTCAAGTAGGAGATTATTAAAACTGAAACTGTTTGTTGCCAGGTGGGGTTTAATTTTCAAGGAATTTGCCTTGGTTTTGGGATGCATTGCGATAAACATTATTTTGGATAATTCAAATAGTCATTAAATTATAAAAACAATGATTATGGTTTTGTCTTTTAAAATCTAATCTCCCTTGTCAGTCTCCCTCATTTCAACCGGCACCTGGAATGACGCAACACTATTTCACATTATTACAGGCCCAGGTAGTCTCGTCTGTGGGACATCTGCAGACGCTGATGTATTTTATTTCAGACAGACAGGCTGTTTTCTGAACATTTACTGCCTCCAAACTAACATCATGTCACAGAAGCAGCACACATCGTTGCATCAGCCTCTAGCCTCAAGGAAAGAAGAGGTGAGCGCACAAAAAGTTTACTTTTGAGGACGACGTGTGTGGATTTTACTCCGTCTGACTGCTTTTTTAACAAGCGCCTGCCAGTATCAGTTCAAGATCAGTCATGGATTAATACCAGCTGTTATGACCCGACTTCAAACTGGAGAGCTGTAAGTTTTGCTGTGTTTGGTGCTGTTGGACTAATTGTGTAATATTGGGCGACAGTTAAAAGACGCTGTGTGGACATAAAGCCTCATCTGAAGCAGATAAATCATGACAGTAGGTGGTCAGATGCTCTAACTGTTTTTGCATGTTGTTTTCTGTGGAAGTTTACAGATGAATCCAGCGACCACTTTGTGTGTTCTGGCATCTTGCAGCACTGCCATTGCTGCGGTGGCACGTTGTGTCTGTCACTCTCAGTGACTGCTTGTCGGGTCTAGAAGGGAACCCCAAATTTGCAAGTGTATCACAAAAATTTTGCAGATCTGGGGTTCCCCTCTAGATACCGTGTCTGCTGTTGCTTGCTAATAGTGACAGCACGGATAATTGGATTGTCGACATTAAACAGTGACCCTCAGTAACTGGTGAAGATTGCTTTTAGGATGGTGCCTGCGCACTGTCTAACTTGCAATATACCATTTATTTGTGACGTTTTGGTACTAGATCTTCATCAGGCAAACAGGGAAAAGGGCAAAAGGATGGTGATATTAAAACATTACACAGCAGTTAGACATTGGTTGAGACAACAGCCAGAAATGGATAATGGAAAAGAGAAAGAACGGACCACCTCTGCAACATTTAAGTGATGAAGTACAAGTATAATATATATTTTAAAAAATACATATGAATTCACATTTTTCATCAGGTATTCAACATTCTCATGAACAAAGTTCCTTTCTGTTAATATTTTTGATCCACTCTGACACATGGTGGTCCTCTGTACACTCAGTGAATCTCTGCAGAGTCACTGCTCTCAGACAGCAGAACTAATGAAGTAAAGCTTTGTGTATTTTGCATTCTGTTTTTGTCCAAAGCTGAAGTTTGACACGACTGTTGGAGCAGCCGAACTGCACAGCTTCTTCCAAACTTCCTAGAGATTGTTGTCAAAAGTAATGTTACATAAAAAGTAAGTGTAAAAGTAGAAAATGGTAAATTTTTTATGATGGTTCGCATTCATTTGTGCTCATACTACAGTGAGACGACAGCAACAGCAGCTTGTTAACTTCTGGTTCTCTGCCAGATTTGTCAGTACTGGAGCACAAGCAATGAGCTTTGTTTAAGTACAGAAACCAGTGTAGTTCTCAGCTCCAGCGTGTGAATAATGTGTTTGTGTGTCTATTGTGTGTAAATGATTTCTAAATGGGTCCCTCTCTCTGATTGTGCATGGTGGGGTGGAGGATGAATAATCGTCAAATAGTACCAAGTGAACATCAAATAGCATTTTGGCTTGAAACGTCCATCCCTATATAGTATATCATGTGCAATAATGCATAGTGTGTATTCAGTTAGACCATTTCACCAAAGAACATTTGCCAAAGAAGAGTCAGAGATACAAATACTGCCCACTCTCAATATTAGAGTTTTCATACTTTTACCTCACAAATGATCTTTGGCTGAGTACAGATCCTGGCTTCATCTTGGCCATTTGGCAAGTCGCTTATGGAATTAACAATAATTACACCGAACAAAATCTGCTGCAGAGTTTTTGTCACTGGAACAGCTGAATGCATCAGCATTTAATGTGTAAATGTGATAATCTGAGGTATCATCTGTTTCTCTCTGCTGGTCCTCCTGTTCTGCAGTTCTTTTTAAAAATGAATAACACATTTCATTCTTTGGTTTTGGGGAGAATATCAAGTCATTCCAAGGTAAAAGGCTACTATCACCAAGAAGTGAAGGGTGGAAGTAACTAATTACAAATACTCAAATGACTGTAATTAAGTAGTTTTTTGGGGTACTTTTATGAGTACATTTTCAAGTCTGTACTTTTACTTGTACTTCAGTATGCGTTACAAGATGCAGTCTACTGAGTTACTTTTAAAATCATAGCTGAGTACAATTTGAATTAATATCCAAACCTTTCATCTGCATTTTAGTAGCCAATCAGGTGATCTGATCGCAAATGAGCCAATGAAAACCAGGACAAATGGATGAAAAACAAAACAAAATGCCTGAGTAGCACACATTTGGAGTGAGAATGTTAATGAATGTTAGGAATTTAACCAATTAAAAATGCATTCATGGATATTTAATCAATGGTCATGGCAGTAATTGCATCTCATTTGACACTGTTTTGTCTGGCGTGGAGAAATATAGACTTATAATGAGAAAAAACCTGACCAAAAAAACTGAAAATAAGAAATCTTATGGATTATTAATGATTAATCGATTGTTAGCATTTTCAACTATTGGTTCAGGAAAACGCACGAAATTTGCAACCCTAGTTTGGAGAAGTGACTGTGACATCAATGGTTAAAAATAACTAACACTCTGAGTAGTTTTTGTGACTTTTACTTAAGCATATTTCTAACACCAGTACTTTTATTTGTACTTGAGTACAGATTTTCAGTACTCTTTCCACCACTGAGTATCACAAGGTATTTCTGTCCAGTTATTTTTAATTTTGTTGAATCAAGTCCAAAGTTGTTAGATTAATTACTTGAGTCTGACTTTCATCCCGTCTCTGTTCAGGGGTCAGAGAAAGAATATGAGCTGCACAGATGGAGACTCAGTGTGTAGAATCTGTCACTCAAGTCAGCACCATACATGCAATTTAAAGAGTGTTAATATGTATTCAGACTGTCATTCTTACCTTTCCTAATACAGGTGTAGCTCTCGCTGAGGTTGGTCTGCAACAAAGAAGATGACAAAGCAGAGCATGTTTCAGAAACAAACGATCTCCAGTTTTATTCTTTCTACAAACAAGTCAAACAGAGGGCAACGCGTGACAGTAAAAGCATCGACATAAATACCTGAACGACTCACTGATTCTTATGCATGTACAACATTAAAAATACAACAACAACATTGGAGCCTCGCCCAGCCGGAGGCGGCGTGAGTGTAATGAAGTGTGGAGCTGAGAGCCACCTTGTATGATATCCAAGGCAGCAGCAGGCAGAGAAATTTATACCTCCCCAAATTCTCAATCAGGGCCAGCTCCATTAGGGCCGGAGACAGATGGATGAGGGAGAGAGAGGGGCGACAGAGGGGACTCTCCACACATTGCTTTGCTGTCAGACACAATGGAGCTGTCAAACATAATGCTCCTCTGCAGAGGCAGGGTTTCATGTCCTGGACCTCCCAAACAGACCCACTCTCAGTAATGGAGCTGCCGTTAGAGGAGATTTTGCTCACAGGGCGACCATATGGCAACATTTCTGTTGTTACCGATTCGGTTTTAAATGAACCAAATGAGCGGACTGTGATTTTCTTTTCATTTCTACATATTGAATCAGGTATTGTCACAGATTCCACAATGATTGATTCATTTGTGATGCAGAATAACGGTGGAGTGATAATACATGAATTCAAATGTTTCAACAGACCTTCAGGCCAGTCTGATTATGAATCAGATTTAAAAAAACAAAAAAACAATTGAGTTCAGAGATTCATGGTCACTGACTGAGTGGTTTGTTCTTTTCTGAACACTGTAACAGAACAGCACTGCCTCAGTTCAGAACTAACGTTTACTTCACTTCTGTTCAAACTGATTTGTTCAGTTCAACACCTTCAAAGAGACCTTCAAAACCTCTGTTTATAGGCTTGGTAGCTTAGTAGTAACCTCCATAAACAGATATCTGACTGCTAGATCACAAAATTCATGGTTCAGATCATATCATGGCTTTGAGTCACAGATCAGATCATTTTTTGGATCAGCAAAAAAGAAAAAAAATGTTATTTTAAAAATGCACTTAGCTTTGATCTCTCTCTGTCTGTAGTTATCACCATAGTAATGTAGTGTAACAATAATAATAATATTCAAAAATATATATAACAAGAGTATATAATAAAAGTTACACAACAATAATAATAGTATATAGTATACTCCAAATTAACTGTACAGGGTATAATAATTACACACTGTACAATATAATACACCACTACACTCTGTAGTCTGGCTCAATGTCCTGCCCACAGTACTATCTGATTGGTAAGAAGTCATGAGTAACAGCCAATCAACACACATTGTGTCACAGACAGTCAGACACAGAGCTGCTCCGGTGAGCTGAGAGGACCTCTGTGTGTGTGTGTGTGTGTGTGTGTGTGTGTGTGTGTGTGTGTGTGTGTGTGTGTGTGTGTGTGTGTGCAGAAGTTAAGACACCAGATATCACCAAAGTTTTATCACAATCTCATGATTTGTTTCTTTGACGACAGCATAGTTACACCAGTGAAAATGTCCAAAGTCATGGTCGGGATTTCACTTGAGGCGATGTGACGGCTTCTTCACAGAGATGAGCTGCAGAGTAAAACACAGCAGCATCTGTCCTGACTTTCACTGCAACTCTGTATCGAGACCTCAGGTGTTATCACTTATATAAAAGTAACAGCAACAGTAAAACTGTATTTCACACCATAATGGTTATATGTAGTCTGCTGATCACATGTGTATGGGACATGGGACAACTGCAATCTGTTGCACCCCTACTGACTGCATATGAATGCAAAATCTGTGGGTGAGGGACATGATTTTGGTATCAGAAGTCTTCTGGTTTCAGTTTGTGGTCTGAGTAGTATTGGCCAAGTCACACCTGAGTGGGCTTCGACTGCATGCAGGTAAACAGCCTGTGGGGAGGCAGACTGCACTGGCTGAAATCCAGTCTCAGAGCCCATCAGCTAATATCTAATAATTTAGCTTTTATTCTGTTTTTTTTTTAAATTTATAAGCAGATATTTGTTTATGAGGATTAGCCTTTAGCTCCATTCTGCGTGTAAAGCTACTAACTGAACTGTCAACAGTCAGCGGCACACATTTCGAAATTTCATTACACAACCTTGTGTTGTAAAATGACTACTGAAGAAATCTTGAGCTCTGAAGAAGAAGTCTTGACCCAGATGTCCTATATGTTACCTTCACCAGAAGCCCCAAAGCGGACAATTCTGATGAATCTATTCTGATGGACTAGTTCAGTAACCACTCCTGGGTTTATACACGACGTAAGTGCAAGTTAAACACACAATATGTAAATTCAGTCACTATGGGTCTCTCATGTTAAAACAATGACAGATTCAAATGATCAGGTTGTTATCAGGCTTCTGCAGAGGCTTGATGACGAGCTGATCATTTGAATCAGGTGTGTTGGAGCAGGGAAACATCTAAAACATGCAGGGCAGGGGTCCCTGAGGACCAGGGTTGGGAAACACTGGTCTAAACAACCACCATACCTGATGAAAATCTATCTGAGACTCAGGCAGAAATCATGTTCATGGATGAGGTAATATTTAAGTTTTATTCATGTTTAGTCATGTTTAGAGTACGTTTATAATAAGTTATAGTAACTTGCAACTAGCTAGCAACAACTAGCAAGAAATGCACAACTCACCAAAATATATACGTCTAGTTGTTTTTAGACATTTTAATGTGGAGATTTTTATATCTTTTATAGCAGGAGTCCAGTAGGGCAGTGGTTCTCAAACTTTTTCCTCCAAGGAGCACTAAACTGACACAAATTAGACCACAGACCCTCATTTGATAAGATTCTGTCCCAGGGTTCCTGATCAGATTTCTGCTTTTAGATGTTTTATTACAGTGTATGAAACCCATGAGTCATACAGTCCATCATTTTATTATTTATGGAAGAAATTAAAAGTAAAAATAAATTATTTCCCTTTTTGCTGGAACACACTGAAGAACCCATGGGGTCAGGCCGGACCATGCTATAATTATGTTCTCTTATAACTGTGTTTACAATCTTTATTTTCCTCAGTGACACAGAGCAGAGAGGGTGGGCTGAACCAAGTATTTATAGAACTGGACTTACATGCTGGTAACTTCTGCTACAACAGACGAATGATGAGATTCAGTAAGATGACGACCACCCTGAACATCGCTAATTTAGTGCAAGGTATGTGTTTTTGTTACAAAGTGTTATATTTCAATCATTCTTGAGACTTGGGGTTTTGATCTTTACTCTGCTGTTATGCTGGAAAATATATTTTAAAAGATCAAACTCTTGGCTGTTAAACCTTGTAACAGGTCAACCTCCTATTGATTCATTTTTTAAATTAAATTTAGACATCAACTCTCTCAGATGGAAAATCTGACAGAGTTGACGTCTTATGGACTTGACAAAATGTTGCATTTTTTAGGTTTCACAGCATAGTGGTAGTGAGGAGCCATTTTATTTTTTAAAGTGTCTCAGAGTCATCTTAGTGATAATCAAGATACATATTTTAAACCATGATTGTTATTTAGCTTTGATTTAGAAGAGCTACAGAGTTGACATCGTATGGTTGAGACACATCTGATAGAAATGTATTATTTATTATTTAATGAATTGGTCAAAAAATAGAACTCTTACCTGTGCTTAGAGTAGAATAGAACAGAATAGAATAGAATATAAGTATACAATAAGAATATAATAGAATAGAATAGGATAGAATAGAATAGAATAGAATAGAATAGAATAGAATAGAATAGAAATTGAATGCAAATGGCAGAAATGTGTCTTTGTTTAAACAGGTAGAAAAACAGGTACATTAAAAACACAACATATCACAAACAAAACACATAAAAAAAACCCAGCTGTAGAGTATTTTGAGGGCTGGACATTGGCTGGATTTTGTTAAGATTAACGTGATGGTTTCCACAACTACCTTAATACTTCACTATTTGTGGATACCATTTTTTTATGTTGCAAAATTAGTATTTGAACCAGGTCTGTAAACCACACGGGGGAACAAAGAAGCACAGCTCAGTTATCAGTGAGACTCATGTCTCAGCTCCAGAGCCTCTGGCAGCTCTGGTATTCATTCAGCTCACCTTGAACTGCAGGTGGTGACACTGACAGCAGGGTGGACGCCAGCGTTGATGTTGGGATTGGTGACGGAGACCTGGTTGGCTGTAGCGTTGGTCTCAGCTATGGCCTGACTGCAGATCCACTTGGTCTCATCCACCACGGTGCGCGCATGAGGCAGACGACCCACATCCCTCACCTTCATCAGCAGGTGGCGTCCTGTTTTCAGGATGTGAACCGCCTCGTCGTGGGAGATGGTGACAAAGCTCTGGCAGTTCACTTCCAGGATCTGGTCCCCCACCTGCAACAGACCAGTTTCATTAAAAAAAGAAACACAACATGTTCAGTTTCCCTATGTAGGCAGACACAGACACTGGAGTGGGACATGAGAGGTAAATTCTGGATGACAGTAAATATGATCCTTTTTTTATATCCAGAGATCTTCTAAAAAGTCACTTGTAGCCCAGAATGATGTATGGTGTTACCAGTGCATCGGTATAAATAGCCCTGACTCATTGCTAAGTGTGATGTAGGAGGCCCTCCTGCTGGGTGAGCTCTTTAACCTGAAAAACCCTGCTCCCCTGGTGCTTTGCTTTATCTGGAAAAACATTAGATCTGTGCTCTTTGCTTGCAGAATGACATCTTCCTTTAAGAAGGCGCAGGGCATGTGTTATCACTGAAACACTGGATCACATCCAAAGGATAGTGTGTCCATTTACAGGTGGACTTCTGGAGTTTGGCTTGTTTTGGTATAAAGTCAGACCATTTGTCCACATTTGAAGAAGCCCTGAGACAGCAGGCCTGCTAGTCTGCAGCTGGAAGGAGAGGATGAAACATGTTCCACCATGTATCCACCTTTATCTCAAGATAATGAGGAGGCTGTCATGGTTTGGGAGTTTAGTGCCGAGGCTGCACAATTAATCACAATCGCAATGAATCTGCAATATGGCCAAGTGCCAAGTCCAAATCACAGAACCAAATCGCAATTTTTTGAAAAACGTGTGAGAAAACAGCTTTATAATGAGGTACTGCGGTGCTGCAGAGATGACCTCACCGAAAAATCTTGAAAGCTCAATAAATATCACATCATCACGATTTTGATAGGTTTTTGTTTTTCATGAAAACATGAAAACAATAATGCAAAACTGATCGTTTTCATAATCGTATTGCCTATTAAAAAAAATAGCAATTTCAGTCAAAATAATTGCAGTATGACTTTTTTGCCTCATGGTGCAGCCCTACTTAGTGCTAAAGGAAAGTATTTCTTCCATTCTTCCCTGTTTAAGGTTTTTTTGATGTTTTTTTTCTTAAGTTTTACCAAAATCGATGGTCAGTGGCTGTCGTACACTGAACAGATTTTAAAGTCTCATGAGGTAAATTGTGATTTGTAATACTGGGCTATATAAATAAAAGGTGACACTCCATAACAGCCATCATTAATTAGTTAGTTAAACTTAAAGGTTGTGTAAAGCAACAATAAATGTGTGTTCTGAGTTCGTCACATCACAGAAACATGTTATTAACCACCCAGCCACATTTGAATGACTACAAAATCACGAAGTATAAAAAAAATTAGGTTTCAAAATCATGAAAAAATTATCAGTTTTCTCTGCTCTGAAACTGGGGGCATGTCCACTCCACTGTCTCCGTGTCAAACACCACTACAACCTGAAAACCACCTGAGACATGGACACTCCATCAAGCAGCTTTATTGGACATGTCCAGACATGTTTAAGCCACCAGAGTCAGAGGACAGTGACAGGATGGTTTTTCTTTTCTTCTGTGTCTGGTTGTTGGAACTGAAGTGAGCTGAAGTGAACTGCTGGGCTGATTTGGACTGAGAGAGTCACTGAAGGTGCACTCATAACTGATGGCTGTGAAGGGGGAGGCGGTGTCATTCATGTGTCAATTCGTGGGGCTTATATAGTGTTGGGGGGACCATGGCTCCGGCACGTCACCGAGCTAAGTTTCAAGTCCACCCAAAAAATCCTGAACACACACAAAAAAGTTAAACAGTCAAACTCCACAATCTTTTCATGTGTTCTCCGCAGCTGTTTTCTATATATTAAGAAGAAAAACTCATTTTTTCCTTCACACAGACTTTAAACACAATAAAACAGTGATTAATATTGTTTAATTAATCTAATTAAAATTGTCAGATCTGTAATTATGTTATCAGAATGTAATTGTTCCTATCAGTAAAACACCAAATAACAATAAAATAACGTAAAATAGACAGTGCTCAGCATAACACCCCCTTTGAAAAGTAAGATTTTAATCAATACCTCACTGAACACACGAACAATTTCCAAAATTTTGACAAGACTGAGTTTTATAGAACATTTGTGTTACGGTCGGGGTGTAAACTCAATTAAAGACCCTGGAGGTGTGGACCCAAAAATGCAGACTTCGGCACTGGAGCTGAGTTCAACGAAGATTTAATCATAACAAAACAAGACAAAAGGTACAAACACAGGCTTACTTCAATGATGGGATCCAAATGAAAAACAAAGCCGGGCAAAATACAAAAAAACACAAAAACACAAAAGGGGAAGAAATAAATCCAAGGCACAGGAGAAACACGAAAATCCAGAAAAGGAGAAAACCAAAAAACACTGGAGAACACACAGGAAGACACGGGCAGCAATACACCAACATAACATGACGAACCGACAAAGACAGAGAGACTAACAGGGAATAAATACACAGGGAGGTAATCAAACTCAGGTGGGTGGACAACAACAGGTGAAACAAATGAATAATCAACCAAGGGCGGGAAAAGGACAAAGACAGGAAGTAAAACAACAAAGACACACACGGGAAAACCAATACTACAAAATAAAACAGGAAATGACCAACAGAAACACAAACCATGACAATTTGTTTAACTCAGGTTAATAATATAACTTAGATTACAAAATCTTCTGTTTTACTCAAATTAGCTGATGCAAAAATGAATACACCCCACAACAAAAACTACTACATGTAGTATTTTGTATGAGCTCCATGATATTTTAAGGACAGCGCCAAGTCTTCTAGGCATGGAATGAACAAGTTGGTGACATATTGCAACATCTATCTTTTTCCACTCTTCAGGAACGACCTCTTTTAGAGCCTGGATGCTGGATGGAGAGTGATGCTCAACTTGTCTCTTCAGAATTCCCCACAGGTGTTCGACTGGGTTCAGATCAGGAGACGTACTTGGCCACTGAATCACTTTCATCCCTGTTCTTCTTCAGAAATGCAACAGTGGCCTTAGATGTGTGTGTGTTTTGGATCATTGTCATGTTGGAAAAGTGCACGACAACCAAGGGCACGGAGTGATGGTAGCATCTTCTCTTTCAATATAGAGCAGTACATCTGTGAATTCATGATACCATCAATGAAATGCAGCTCCCCGACACCAGCAGCAGTCATGCAGCCCCACATGGACACTGCCACCACCATGTTTCACTGTAGGCACCATGCGTTTTTCTTTGTACTCCTCATCTTTGCGACGTTTTGAAGCCATCAGTTCCAAAAACATTTATCTTGGTCTCATCACTCCAGAGTTTAGAGTCCCCGTAGTCTTCATCTTTTTCAGCATGGGCCCTGGCAAATTCTAGGCGACACCCATGCATGTCATTCCTCTGCAGTGTTGTGTCACGGGAAACAGTCACCCCAGTTTGGCTTTCTACTTCTTGAGCTAACTGCAGTGAACTTGCATGGCAATTTTCTTCAGCTCTTCTCATCAGAAGACGCTCCTGCTGAGGTGTTAAACTTCCGTGGACGGCCTGGACGTCTCTGTGAGATGGTTGCTCCATCTTTGTTAAATTTCTGTATCACTTTTGCTACAATATTCTGACTGATAAGTAAAGCTTTGCTGATCTTATTGTAGCCTTCACCTTTCTTGTGTAAAGAAATTATTTTCTTTCTCAGGTCTTGTGACATTTCTCCTCCATGTGGTGCCATTGCTGACAGCACGAAATGGGAAGGAGTTTTCTTTGTTAAGTAACACCCTTTTATAGTCAACTGTCAGCTGGACACCTGTTTAATGAATAATCAGACTCACCTGTGGTTGAATTCTTGTTAATTAGAATTTTGTAGTCTAAAATTTAGCTTTGCTCCTAAGACTTTCATTGGGGTGTGCTCATTTTTGCAACATGGTCTTGAATGAATTTGTTCAGGAAATTACTTTTGTTTGCAATCAATGGCCCACATTTGAGGGAGTATTTTGTGGGATGTACTCATTTATGCTGAGCACTGTACCATTACTAATAATTAGTAAACATTATTATCATATAATTTCATTGTTAACAGAAAAATAATTAACTTAAGTTTAATTAACTATCAATTTATCACTTAATAATTATTAACTACTTATTAACTTATTAACTAAGACCACTTTTGTCTTAGTTTGATCAATCAGTGAGACAAAATGAGGCTGCAAATGTGAGTTGCCTGAATTTTGTACTTGTTGGCATCAGTCGCAACAAACAAGAATCTAAAAGATATGTAGCATGAGTGACTGTTGTATCAGTTGTGCTCTATTGGACTACTTAACACTTGGTTGGCCAGTGGGCTTGGTCTTGGAGCTTAAGCAACATGTCTTTTCACAAACACTTTCTCTGTTTTGGAATCCACACACCTCATTGTCAGCAGTTTTTATGCAGACATTTCTTTGGCAGAAGGTTCAATAAAAAACTCACAGTGAGGTCCCTTAAAAATATATTTGTTCTTATTTTCATGAGCTCCTGAAAGCTGGGGTGGGCAGGACATTTTTGCTGTAATTGGGCTGAAGTTGCATGATAGTGGGCTCTGTGGCACTCACACGGGTGCTCCAGTTTCCTAAATCATTTATACTAGGTTAATTCTCCAGTCATTGCCCCCGAGCACAGGGCTGACTTTGATCTGGTCCCCGGGTGCTGTCCAGCACCTGCCCACTGCTCCTAATATTAAGGCGACAAAGCGACAAGTCTTGGCACCGCTTCAGGAATAATCTCCAGCCATACTAACATTCCTGAAAACACATATCACATGACCATTCACATACACTGGGCCTGTGCGTGCAGGTGTAAACAGGAAGCAGTCAGATACCAGGATAACAGGACGAAAATGATGAGGCAGAGAAACACAGCTGCTCTTCCCTGAATCCTCCTGGATAATGCTATTTTTATTAAAACATTCTGTTCTTTGTCTTTCGTTGCCATCATTGTATTTACAATGTCTGAAGTAAACTCTCAAACATTGGGGCACACAATCATCAGTCCTTTACTTACAAACACACACACATTTATGACTGAAACAACTTGTCAGGGTAGTTTAAACTTTATAAGACTTTGTAAATAGCCGTTAGCTCCGTTAGCTGTATCGTGGAGTCCACACTGTGGCTGTCAACAGCTCAAAACTGCTGGAATCCAGGTAAACGTGATGCTGAACTGTAGATCTCGTGGTGTGACAAATCAGGGAATGACACGTGGTGACTGATGCACCCAATCACCCTGGGTGTGTGTGTCACTGTTTCCAAAGGTCTCCGTTTCTGCCCATCCAGACTAAAATGCAGCCCCAGAGTGTTAACACTAAAACGGGGACAGCAGCACTTCCAAACATGTCCTGAAACGCTGTAGTAGTG
>JAJHUR010085441.1:0-17254 GCA_027495735.1 Lutjanus campechanus
AGTTGCGGAAAAAAATGCGGAAGTCTCGCGAGATCGACGCCATGTTTACATCTTACCGGCTACATGCTACAGCTGACATTTCAGCTAAAAACATGGCGTAAATGGCGTCTTTTGCGGTAAATTTTTAATGTTGCGGCTTGCAGACACTTGGATTACACCACACAAGCAGGATGGAGACATTTTGTGTTTGTTTTGTGTGCTTTTTTTTAACGTTTTATCTGTGATCACCATTCACTGCCATTGTACTGGATGAGGCTGCTACCCTGTTTCTCCTAAAACTCCAGGATTGTTTTGTGAACTGAAGATCTGCACTCATCATCACATCGGCATAATGGTGAGTACATATTAAGTGGGTTATGATGGAGAATGGAGTATCACTTTAACATTTTAAGATTTGAGATGAAAAGTATTTAACTTTACAATTTTATAAGTTTATCAAAAGTAGAAACATAAATTATCTCAATTATAGATTATAGTTTGACAAAATTTGTTTTAGTTTATTTATTTATTAACTTAAGTTTGAGTAAGTTTGAGTTGGGCTCCAAACTAAAGAATCTATTGCAGTAACTGGCCTTGAAATTTTGAGTTGTCTCAACTTTTTTTTTAAATGTATGGATGTAGACAGTGATAGACCTTTTTCACAGCAGCCTTATTGAAATAGTCAGGTAAACACAGGTGTTACCAATAATACTAAGAAGGTCCTGTTCAATTTAATGTAGCAGAACCTTTGTAGTGAGATAACAGCACAATAGCAGCAGTCTGACTCTGTTTGACCTGAAATTAATTACCTTATCATTGGTAACACCTGTGTTAACTCTACTGTTTCATGTCAAAATAGCAGCTGTGATTTTTTTTTTTGTGTGTGTGTGTGTGTGTGTGTGTGTGTGTTTGCTCTTGAATAGAACAGTTATTTTATGAAACTTTTATTGTGGGCTTGCCAAAGTAAACGTATGCATGTCCACACCTGTAAACTGTGTGGATCAACAGGTTGGTGCAGTAACGGCCTCCCACCTACTGTGGCGCTGCTCCGCATCATGTGGCCGCTTTATTACAACCGTTTCCGCTCGCTGAAGGAAGCCCGCCATTGAAGCAGCAACCTCACAACGTGAGCGTTTCGTTATCGTGCACTCTTAACAAGGTGCAAATTTTTCATTTTATACCTGCCGCAGGTATTTTGTTGGAGCCATGGCGTACAGAGGACAAGGACAGAAGGTCCAGAAGGTTATGGTGCAGCCCATTGTATCCTTTTTAACTGCAGTGAACGACAGACGCGGTTTAATTGTTTGCTACAATAACTTAGCAGCTAGGCTAATCTTGGCACATTAGCTAGCTAGCCATTCATTTCTCGTGAGTGTGAATGAGGACAGAGTTTTAACAGAACTACAGGGTGTAAGGGCTTGTTAGCATGATATTGTGTGTTGATTTGTAATACAGTACATTCAAATAACCGGTGTGTAGACATTAGCCGCTATAACGTCACGTATCCACAGCGTGCTAAACTGCATACAGCTCTGATACACTATACTGCGGTGCCCCTTAGTGCCATACTAAATGTTTATGTACATGACTGTACGTTAAAATGTGAAAATAAGTTTCATTTCAAGTGGCTGCATTATCTGTTCTACGTAACTAATTGTATAATTATTTCTGCCAACGTAGTTTTTGAAACCCTTGCTTCCACTTTGAAAAAGTTTAAAAATGCGATTGTTATCAATATCAGTAACTTAATCATTTGTGTGTATCAACCCTTTACCTAAACCTAAACATATTCAACTTAGGCCTAGGCAATAAAACCATGTTAATATGTCAGCAATAGACACTTAATCATCGAGTTGCAACAATTAATAAATTAATCGCGGACTATTTTAATAATCGATTAATCCGAGTAATTTCTCAAGAAAATATGTCATTAAAGATTATCAATAATTATCAGTATTGGCAAATGAAAGTCAGTAATTTATCGAAATTACCTTTTCAGACATATTGTCCAGCCCTAATTCAACATGTTTCAACGTGTGTGTTTGCTTTTGGACATTGAATTTCCTTGACTCTGTGTATCAGAACCTAATTTTTAGGTACCTACAAAATGTAAGTATTATATATTTTTTTCCCCATATTTTCCTCTGATTTGTTTTGTGTGATGGATGAATAAAATGTTGACTAAATCATCATCACTTGTCCCTCTCATTCACAGCGCTCACGGATCCAGGTCTGGTTGTATGAACAGGTGAACATGCGGATAGAGGGCTGCATCATTGTAAGTTGTATTTTGCTGTTTTATTGAACAGGAATACATGTGTAAATTTTGAGTTTTTTTTCAATGTATCCAAGAATTTCCAATATTTGGGATAAAGTACATCTATCCATATTGGCAGATGCCTGCACTCATGAGTTAGATAAACAGAAATCAGAAACTCCCATGCACCCTGCTGTACAAATTTCCCTAAATGTCCTCAGTCACCATTGGCTTTTCTACATACAGTGTTAGTGTCCTGTCTTTCTATCTTGAGTTTGCAGATGAGTTTTGGATTATTTTGATGATATGATATTTGCTGATCTCACAAAGTCTGCCACAGAGCAAGTTTGATTCAGTTCAGGGGCCTCGATTGATATGACACGATTAGTTGCATTTATATCAGTTCACAAAAAGCAATTGAATCATGATTCAACAATTTTCTGACAGAACTCTTCCAGACATTTTTGACACAGACACGCCATGGGAAATTCATTATAAAGCTGTATCTTAAAGGGATACTACACCCAAAAATGAAAATTCAGTCATTATCTACTCATCCTCATGCCGATTGAAGGTTGGGTTTAGTTTAGTCCTTTAGTCCACAAAACAGGAAAACAGTGTTGCAGAATCAACCAAACAATAGAAGTAAGTGGTGACCAGTTTTGTAACATAGAAAACTAGAAGAAAAAAAACTAATTCCTCCATACTGCTCGTCTGGTGTAATCCAAGTCTCCTAAATGCTAAGTTGACTTAAAAAAAATGTTACTCACACCATGTTTTTAGCCTGTAGATCTTGAACTGGGTGTGTGTGTTGTGATGGTGTGCAAACAGCATGTCAGGACTTTAGGAGACATTGGATTACACCAGACAAGCAGTATGGAGGCTTTTTTTTTTTCTCCAGTTGTTTTTTACATTTGAGAACTGGTCACCATTCACTTCCATTGCTTGTGAGATTCTACAACACTGTTTTCCTGTGAAACTCCATCAGTGTTGTGTGGACTAACAAAATAAACCTGACAGCGACTGTACAGCATGTACACAGCTAAGACTTATGAGGGATTGCAATTAACGTTTGGGTTTGATCACTTTTATGTGTTATCAAATCTAGGGATGTCACAAGGAATGATACTTTGGTACTGATAGTAGGTAGTAAGAGTAGGTATTTGAGATGTGATATGCGTAGAAGCATATTTGTGTATAAGTGTTGCAGTCTGCCATTAAATGCTAAAGGAAGAAGAAAAAAATGAGCTTTAGTGACAGCTCAACTCGTTGAGAAGAAAATCAGTCAACAGATTTGTGTGGAAGTGCTTTGTGTTCGAGTCAGATCATCAGGGATTAATTGCAAACAGTGCCATCAAACCTTTCAGACGATAGGAGTAAACACCTGCTAACTTAGCAAAGCACATCAAAGACAGTGCAGCTGGTGAGTGAATTTCAGTTCATATCAGTACTTGTTCTCCTTATCCTGAAATACCATTAAGACAGCTGGCATTGCTGTGTTGCTTATTTTGCATCAAAATATAGCAATAGTGTTTGGTCTGTCAGTAAGTTTAAATTAATTCTTGCACTCTGGGTTCAACTTGTATTCAAAGTTCAGCAGCAGAGATCACTTTTTCATTCCATTATTGGCCAGACTTAGGCATCGTGCTCCCCTGACAGTGATTTGCTTCAGGCTTGGCCTAGTAAACATCATCCTCAGTCTTTTGTTCTAGAAACTCAGAAGAGTTATTTCAGGTGGCAAAGAAAAACAACTGGCTGAATTTTATTGTTGAGTTTGTTTTGTACTGTGGTATCATATTGGGTATTCAGAATCATTAAAATTCACTGGTTTTGGTATCGACTACTAAATTTCTGGTATTGTGAGATCCCTAATCAAATCTCAATCTCTGGGTGAATTTATTTTGCTTTAGAACTCAACTTTTGAAGGAACTAAAGTTCTCAGAAGATTCAGCTGGGGTCACTGTTGTGGCTCAGTTGGTAGAGCATGCGCCCCATGCATGCAGCGGCCGCTGGTTTGACTCACACCTCCGCCCTATTTGCGGCATGTCAGCCCCTCTCTCTCTCTCTCTGCCCCCTTTTCTGTCATCTCTTTAGCTGTTCCTATCAAATAATGGCAAAATACTCAAAAATTAATCCTTAAAAAAAGATTCAGCTGAAATCTGTTGGATGAGAGGACAAACAGTTTTGAGTGGCAGCCTAATGTGCACAACTGTAGCTACAGCTACAATTCAAAGTCTGGTAAAAATGAGAACCTGTTTGCTGTGTGTTTTATACTTTGCTCATTGTTAATGAGGAACAAAGAGAAATGATTCAATAACAGATTCATTGGCAGGGGAGGTCAGTGAATCTGTGTATTTTGTCAATCCAGGAGTCAGAACTCCAAAACATTTTCAAACAATTTCACAGCATATCTTTGTGAAATTCTCACAGGGGTGGGTGATATGGCTCTAAGATAATATGCCAGTCCAGGGTATTCTGGGATAACTAAATTCTTGACCATATGCCAAAATACTGAAAATTTGTTTTTGGTTTAGAGCACATATCTGTTGAGCTCTCCTTGCAACATTTTTGGCTCTCCTCATGCTCGACTTTCTGCTTAGATGGTGAAATTAGTTTGTTGTAGTGCTCCTTTTGCTGTAACAGTCTTCTTGCACCTTTTACATATTACAGTTGTTTATTGATCTTTTGTAACCAAACCACTTCCACACTACTGAAGTTGGTTCCAGTTTTTGAATTCAACTCCTTCTCAGTAATGGTGCCAGTATCACAATATGAATTTATTCATCATGAAAAAATTGTAATGATATATTGTGAAGGGTATGATCTGGCACACTCCTACTGTATACTGACTAAAAAGTTTGGTCGACTCAACAGTCCAATTTATTTTGTAATAAGATGATCAGCATCAGTTTTTGTGATAAAGTAGGAATCTTTGTCTAGAATCGTGTTTTTTGCCTTTGTTTTTTCCCTGAACTTTGAGTTTCAAGAAAGGTTTAGTTTTATAAGTCAAGTGCATCTGAAACATCAGCCAACTTTTGACAATCACCTCAGGCTTTTCTGTTGGAAGTTCAAGTAGCAAGATGTTAAGGCCATTTGATTGTGTGCAGATGAAATCAAACCCACACGGCTGAGGTTGCTAGGTGATGGGTAACGATCGTGTGCATCATTCCATCTTTGCAATTTCGTTTGTGAATGGAACAAGAAAAGAAATAACAAGAAAATAAATTTGGCCTCATGCCCAAGAACACATGAACGAATAGATTCGCCCTTAAGTTGCACATACAAACATACATTTAAGAAAGAAAACTTTTATTGACAGACTGTAGCCTGGCAACTTGTATAGCTCCCTCACTCTGACATCTACCTCAGGGTCTTTCTGCAAGTTGCTGTCCAGGGTCACATCCTCTGTCGTTGGTGACGTGTTAGCCTATTGGTTAAGACACTTCCCACTGCAACATCTAGTTTGATTCTGCTTGGTAGGGTTTGGTAATACATCACTGATATTGTATCATGATAGACTTGATATTGTCTTGGATTTTAGATATTTCTACGTCATGATCAAGTGTTGTCCTGATTTTAAAGGCTTCATTACAGTAAAGTGATGTAATTTACTCAACTTGCCAGACTGTTCTGGTATTTGCATTTAACCACTCAGTCATTCTATCCACATTACTAATATTTGTCAAAAATGTAAGTGTTAATACATAGCGATAAATATCAATATTGAAATACACGGTCAAATAAATCATAGTGTTTGAATTTGTGAATCACCCAGTGCTAATACAACAAACTTGTGTTATCACCTCAACTGCTTTTACCCTTTGCAGTGCACAGCATGTTGTCAGTCACGACCTGCACGATCAAAAATGATCTATATCAACCAATATGAAACTTCATTATTGTGATATATTTTTCTGCCTATTGCACCCAGGGCGACTGGTTGGAGACCTTTATTACAAGTATCTCTTGACTGTTACATACCATCAGCTGCCCCCCATTTAAGTCATGGACTACTTGATGTTAGAAGAGCATTTTTTGGCATAAACTGGTCTGATAATATGTTGTTGGCAAGCACGTTAACATTTTCTTATTGTTTGACATACCATAATACTGGTACCAATGCATGTCATTTACTCATCTGCTGATTTCAGACATCTCTGCAGTGTGAAGTTCTTGTTTTTACTATTGGGTGACATGGTTATGAATGAAACTATCCCACAAACAACAACAGGTGGCCTTGTATAGCATTGATTATGCTAATAATCATATCTCACAAATGTGCAACCTCCTTATAAACAAGTAGCATTCATTAGTTGAAAAAGGGCTACTATGCATGACAAGTTTGTGCAGTTGGTGAATCCAGTAAGAGCAAGCCTCAGACTAATATGTGGGCTTCAGTATAAGAATATGAAAATGTTCCTCCATTAGACCCATGGAAACTAATTTTTGTCTCACTCTTCTGTCCCTCAGGGTTTTGATGAGTACATGAACCTGGTTCTAGATGATGCTGAGGAAGTCCACATGAAGACTAAGAACAGAAAGCCACTGGGTAAGAGCACCCTACATTTTACCACTTGTTTTTGTACCTATATCTGTGTTTTTTGCTTAACAGTGATTGCACACATGCATATTGGCACACTATCCACTTTTCCACAGACATTTACTGACCTTCGTTTTGATGCTGCACAAATCGACTTTTTTTTCACAGGCGTCACAGCACACATGAGCTGTGGGGAGGGGGACCCCTTAGAGAGAAACCAAACATGCTATTGATCCTACATTTTACTGAGGCACTAGATTCCCTGTCAAGCCAACTTGATCGGCACTCTGCTTTGTCCAGAAGTGAACTGACACTTTGTATCTCTTTCCATCCATCGTCTCGTTGCTCTAATCCACCTCCCCTCTTTCTTCCTCTGTCTCCCAGGGAGGATCATGTTGAAAGGAGACAACATTACCTTGCTGCAGAGTGTGTCCAACTAGTGCAGTGGAGCCTCCTACAAATCTTTCCTTTCCTAGAAAGAAATATTTTCCTTTCTTTTGTTTACCAATGGTGTTGAGTATGTTTGTGTTTATATGACATGAATATTGTAATTGTTCCTTTCTACCATGTATCAGTTTTGAGAATAAAGTTTTTTTTTTCTTACAGACTGTCTGTTTTAACTTATTCCACTAAATGTTTCTAACACTCTGTTATTTGAATGAGTATTTGGGTCATTGGGCTGCACTGCCATCTAGTGGCAGACAGCAACATTGCTATGTACTTATGTAGGTCAACCTCACAGCTCTACAGTATAGTAGGACAAAGTGCTATTACTTAAAAGATTATTAATGAGCCTGTTTGTGTTTTATAGTGGGATCATTCCCTGTAATGTTAGGTTCAGTGTTGTGTAATTTAGAAGTGGCAGTGCACTTTTTGTTACAGTGTAAAGCAGGTGAAAAAGATAGTCACTGCATTAAATATAACAAAATGTGTGGAGTAAAATTCAAACACAAGACTGTGTATTCTCTATATAGGTTACCATGTGATATATATTAGATTAGCCAAGATTGATGTAACTGATCCGTTTTATTGGATAATTATGGATACAGGGACAAATTCCTTAATTGTAATGTATTATACAAAGTGGGTGGAAGGTATCTGTAGACATAAAATCTGTAAAGTTATTTAGAAAGCATTATTTAACTGGAGTTAAGATTCATTTTCAGAAGTAGTAATACAGTTTTAAATGTATACAACCGTAAATCATCTGTGTTTGCAATTGTTGAGACGATAGACAACATGTATTAATGTTGTTTGTTTGGTGTTTGGTCAAGTTTGACAGAAGTAACCTAGTTGTAGTTATATTGATTAACGTAATTACGTAGTCACTACGCACGCAACGTGTCCCTGTTCTGTTGACTGGGAAGCCCCTAGCGCGGAGCTGCCAACGCCCGGCGTAAAGACACAGAGGATACGGTATGGAAAAAAATATATTTCTTTTGTATTACTGGCATATTATTGTCGGTAGGTTTAGTTTGAATGTTAGAAATATAATCTATAGTGTACGTCTGTGGCACACGGGCTGTAATTGTTAAATTAGATAGCTCATTCGGCAACAGCATCCGCTAAGGTTAGCTCAGCCAGTGGCTAGCTAGCAAGCTAACTAGGGAGGGGAGGGTAGTAGTTAGCAAAGCCAGCAGACAGGCAGTCTATAACAGTAGACCGGCAAGTAAATAAATCTCCTGGGGCTATGTAGCAACCATATTCTACAATAAAAGGATTGGTGATATTAGTGCTAAGGAAATCTGACATCTCTACCTCCTCTAAGTAAAACCAGTAAATACCAAAATATGTAACTAGTTACTAGCTAGCAGTTAGCCGGTTGACGAACAGAATAAGAAGGCGTAACAAACGCTAGGTTAATAATATTTTTATAATGTATGTAGCGTCTCGTATTGTAGTTGTACTATGTGATGTTTGGGTGTTAGGATACAAGTTCACAATACAAGGCTGGGTTAAAAGATTGACAGCTAAATTAGTGAATTTATCCTTAGTTTAAACAGCCGGCAGGAAATTAGGCCAGATTGAGGCCGGGGATGTGGCCGAAACAGCAGCTAATGCTAATGCACCCAAGCTACTGTATGTTGTAGTGGTAGCCATCTCTTAGGTGCGATCGTGAAATGTTTTTGTTATGTAATTGAGTTTGAGGTTGTTACACGTAATACAGGCTGATTGTAACAATTTCCTCCACTACTCTTGGTGGCATATTTATACATTGCGAGGATAGTAATGTAACAGAGAGCCTGTGTTTGGACAAGTCGTCATAGATTTTGTGTCGATGTTTAAAGGAAATCCTTGTGATTTATGTCTTTGACTTGAGATCTGTCTGTGTCAAGTTTCAAACGGCCAAATGACCAAGGATTTTCCTCGTCAAGCTTGAGCCCACCATTGAGTCTTTGTTTCAGATAAACTTTGAAGGAAACTATGACCAGTCTTTGAGAATATGTTGTTAAATCCGATGTGCTGACAGAGGCTTGAAGCTGTATGGATACAGTGATACTGTGGTTAGTAGAAGTTTGGGCTGTATCCTAAGGAAAAAAAAACCTATTGTGATATGATTCACCACTAATGAGAATGATCATTTTTAATCACTGAAAGAAACCAATTAAAAGCATTTTATTGTGTTATTTGTTGGGGTCTTTACCCAGCAAACATGTATTTTTTCCCAAGTGGAGAACAATATTTGTAGGCCAGTGCTTCTCTGCAGCACTAACATTACTACATTATGATGCCGTTTTGTCACACATTTTTCCTGTAAAAAAAAAAATTGCAGCTTTTGTTATTTGGATATTGCACTTGACCATATTGCGGTTTCGTTCATTTTGATAACTCGTTCAGCCCTAGTGGAAGTAATCAATTTTCAACACACATGCTCGCTGCTCAGATCTCTTGCGAAATTTCTGGTCAAGCTTTTCGGCCTTTTGCTTAACATACAGTTCATTTCAAAATAGGATCTTGATCTTGTGGGGAAACTGCTGCATCAGAATGAATTTCAGCTGTTTTCACTTCTTTAAGCTGGCCTGCCCTCAGAATGCTTGTTGGCCTACAAACACAAATGCGTGGATTAAGTCTGGCAGCATTATTGCAGCTGCAGCCACCCTCTGTTGCCCATGGCCATCGGCTTACTGCAGTGTTCAGCTTAGAGTTTGTCAAATATGTCAGAATTACCCCCAACAGAAAAAAAGTTTTTAGATTTTCTAGTTGCATATTGTTCCATGAAAAAATATTTGCCCTCCTTGACAGTATGATTCTGCAGTTAATATGCTGTTGTGTGGATGTAACAGTGATCACCATGCAGTGAAACAGACTATTCTGTTACTGGCCCAAGTGCTGAAAGGATTCCTTCAGACAATAGCAGGGTTTTTCCTCTTGCTAAACAACTGGTTTAGTTGGTGCCTGAGGCACAGCTTTCCTATATTGCCTGTTGAAAAGTCAACCCGATATCAAGCCGGCAAATGATTGTAAGGACTTTGGTGTGGCAGCTTTACATGTAGACATTTTGCAGAAAACCCTGAATTATGACACAAATTGCAAACATGTTTAAAGCACACATACTCTGTGTGCTAGGCTATTTGGCTGTCCACTTCACGGAGTGACCACCGTTTAGATGACATTGTGATGTGTAGGAAACCTAAACTTCAAACAGAAAGCCAGCACTGCTTTAATAGAGCTGAGGCTCTCAGGTATATATCGATTGTTTTGAGTAAATGCTTAAATTAAGTCACTCAATTATTCAAGTTTGTCAACAGAGAACATAATATCTGCTCATTAAATCTATGTAACAGACAGAACTCATCCAGTTCTAATTTCATAATGTTATGCAAAAGAGAAAAATTATACATTTTGGCCCCCAAAGGTCTAGCCTAATCTGTGACCAAATTTTCTATTTGATGAATGTTATTGTATTACATGATGTGAAGTGTCAGGTAATTCCAATGCTCCCTGTGAATATGCACTTTTCTACCCCAAGTCTACATGTCGGTGTCAATTTCAGGCACTACAAACTAGTAGAAGTCACTTCTGTAGCAGCAGGGATGTAAACCGTCACTACTTTCCGACCCACACACATGCACAATTGTCCTTTATTATAAGACACAACCAAATTAAAGGTCCCACAACTTGGAATCAAACCCCGTGTGTGAAGTGGGAAAAAATATACTCATGAAAATGTTATATAGAGGGTACAGGGTTCATAGACAACGAGCAGTGATGTATAAGGTCCATTCAGACTGAAGTGAACCTTCACTTGTCCTGCAGAGGCCTCATTATAATGTCACACCAGTATGTTGTGTTTTGAGCACAATTATTTATGGGATTTATCAGTTTTATGTTTTAGAGGCAAAAAAGCCTCAACTTTAACAAACAGATGAACCAGCACATTCAGTGACTGCAGGAAATATTTTCCCATTATTGGCACATGGAGTATGTTATTTTTTTGGACTTCATGTAGTGAATTTGTCTTTCTTTCTCAGTCTGCTATGCAGTGGCTTGTTTCATTGATTGTGTCTAGTGGCACGCTCTATCCTTTTCACATCTGTGTTTTTCCTTCTTAGCTGCATAGTTTGGTCTGCAGTCGGGGTAACCTCTCTTGAATCTCAAAGAAACTGGCCTTTAGTCAAGGTTGCAAGCTGTTGAGTCTCTGCCTCCATGAGTGCGATGTATTAGTTTGCCATTACCAAAAGCAGCCCTACTTTTTAATCACATTTTTGTTCTGTACTCAACCATAACAATGTCTTGGACATGAAACCTTTGTATTTTTTGACCAGGTGTCTTTTTTTAATATCACTTCATTTGCTTTGCATTTGCTTTCTGGTTAAGTTGACAAAAAAGTTTTTGTAGGGAAACTGGGATAACAGTCAACAATGTTAAGTATGGTCGGTCATTTTGGTATCAAAATTCATGCTGGCAACAGTGGAGAAATGTTTCTATGGCTAGCCTTAGTTTGATTACATTGAAGTAGGACCTTAAAGTACCAGTGTGTAGGATTTAGTGGCCTCAAGCTGTGAGCTTTTGTATTGCTTACACCTCGTCTCACTCTTCTATGAAAGCATGAAGGACAACCTACGTTGACTTGCTTACGGCTGTATTTAGAGCCAGTGTTTGCTGTTTTTTCATTCTGGGCTACTGTAGAAACATGGCAGTTTAACATGGTGTGGTGTGGCATGGAGGAGGACCCGCACTGTCAGTAGATATAAACGTCTCATTCTAAGGTAACAAAAACACCACAGTTCTTATTTTCAGGTGATTATACACTAATGAAAACATACTTAGAAATATTACATTCTATGTCATAATCTGCCAGCAAATCACCGTAAATCTTACACACTGGACCTTTTGAAGTAAAAGGTAAGAAATTCCTCCCCCACTCCCTGCAGGAGGATATTGGGACAAATGAGATTGCTTAATAGCAGGATGACACACTCATGTTGAGTAGATCTAGGAAATTTCATTCAGTGACAGTTATCTAATCAGCCTCAAATTTCAGGTCAGTCATTCCCACCAAACATTCAGGCAAATACAATATAAAGGCCAATTTAACCTAATTCCAGCCTATTCTGCAAAGGGATTAGTATGTTGAAGAAATTGGTACTATTGTATTCCATGTTTCCCTGTAGGACATCCACCTGCGTTCTTTGTTAAACCATGTTCACTCTCTAACATGTGGTGCCTGCAGTTTTGTCCCTCCTGCTTCTCTCAATGACACCCCCACCCCCACACAGTGGTGCAGAGCTCTGCAGTGGCTCAGCACTGACATACTGTAACTTATGGAGGAGAAACAGGGGAATACTGTGGTCCACATACTACATAGGCTACAGTGTCAGCTGTCTCTAAATGCACAATACATCAGGTGCACCACATTGTTACAGACACAGTTTCAAGGTCAGCGCTTATTATTTCACTCACCTTGTAGGCCATTTTCATTGGAGACAGTTTAACGCATCACAGTAGGAAGAGCACGTGTGAATTTTAGAATAAACAATGTCAGATTTTAAGGCTGCAACTAACAGCTATGTTCATTGTGGATCAGTTTGCAGAATATTCTCTCTATTAATTGTTTGGATTATAAAATGTCAGAAAATAATCCAAAATTTCTGTTCATCATTTCAGCTCTCGTTGAATTCTGTGTTGCTGCGTCAGTTTTAAGGTCCTGGTGTGTGTCACTCAAATAGAATAGAGCCATCTTTAATGTTATTAGTAACACCTGTGCTTTTGAGGCTGTGATAAATCAAAATGTCAGCTGTGATAAATGCCTGTTAGGTTTCTTGGTAGGTTTTTGTTTTCCATACTCTGGTGGCTGTGGCTGGTGGTGACGGATACTCTTTGGTCACTGGCACTCAACGAAACGGGTGACCTTTACTGACCATGTTGCTGTTCTGATTCTGGAACTTGTCATGTCTTGGCTTAGGTTCACAGTTTATTTTGGTGTAGTTTCTGTGTGCTACTGGTGCAACCATATGACTTGCACAGGCAGTTTTGACCATATTCAAAAAAACGTGTGTTTAATAGAATTGTCACTGATCCAAATGGTCTGTTGCCTTGGAGGAGAGATTTGAATCCCAAATTCATATGGACTACAGATATTGTTGACTGTTTTTGGTGATGTGCCCTGTTCTTTTGCAGACCAGTGCAGACACTGTCAGTTTTCATGATCAAACTAGGCCTATCCTTTAAGTTAAATAAATGAATATGAAAACATTTAACATGAACTGCATGTTTTTTAACAGGCCCCCTGTCTGAAAATTGACCCAGCTAAGAGGCCACCTACTTTTTAATAGTTTTGGCCATATTTGGAAATACTTGACACTGTGTTTCTTTTGTTATAGTCAGTTGGTTTGTGTTCTACTTTGTGTTGGCTGGCAGAACACTGCTCACTCTTACAGTATTCTCAAAACAATCCCAGTTCATTTTTGCACTTTTGTTATGTTATAACCACTTATACCATGTCTGCTATGTAGTAGTGCCACCATCACTTATAAATTGTGTTAAATGAATGTTCTTTAGGGCCTCATTAAGTGTTTTTGAAGTCATAAGTTTAAGTGTGTTGAACTTGAAACACTTCTTGAGACACTTCTTCTCGGTCTATTACCGCTTTTCCACTCATGTGCTGGCTTGGCTTTACTCTGTTTGAGTCATCACATCAGTCCACCATGGCTGGGATTTGCATTTCCATTACAACAGGGCTAACTCGTATTTTAACTGAAGACCAACTTAACTAAAGGAGAGTGGCTTTAAAACAGTGGATAAACATATTTTCCTATAATTTCTTCACAATAAAAGTCTCCCATTATATTGTTATTTAAAAACTTCCAGTATGAAACAACAAAATCAGGAAATGTTGGGTTTTCATTGGCTGTAATTGACACAATTTCTATACAGTTCAAAGCGAACATGAAACAGTAAAATAAAACTGATACATGAGTACAAATAGTGACACGGGAGATAAATTAAACTTCAAACCACAGTGATTAGCCTTTAAAGAACTGAGAGCTGAACACACAGATGCTTTTAGGAACATCTGTCTCTCTTTCTGTCCTGGGTGTGACTCGGCACAGCTCGTTATGTTAAAAGTGGTAATGGAAATGCAAATCAATGTGGCATGGTTTAACTCTGTATTGCCAAAAGTGACAATGGAAAAGCCCCAGTTACTTATCATACTACAGTCAATCCCAATCTGGTGTTTTTCCTTTCTTCCTCATTTTTCTCCACCCAGACACTTAAAATTGCTAGAGCCACAGAATGTGCTGTGCCTTTGTGTGAAGCACATTTATTCTCTGTCATTTGTTCCCCCAAATGAGTACCCAGCTGTGGGTCTATTTGATCCCTCAATCCCTTAAATTAGAAACCCTCATTCGGACATCTGGATAGTTCCATTGACCCAGTGGCTGATCAGGGAGGTCCAATTATTAATTGATTGACGGAGTTATCCCCCCATAAACATCCCCATGTCAAGTAGATGGTGATGTTTTCACTCAGGGCTTGGCTCACCTCATTTTCCAGATTTGGGTCAGGCTACAATTTACAGTTATGTTGAAAAGTGCTTTAGTTTGTCATAGACAAGTAATGAAAATACCATCTGGTGTTGAGTTTTTCAAGGGTCTCCCCTAGAGAATTGGTGTGTCCCTACCCCACACTTTCTTCTCTTTCTGTGTGTTTGCTGACACAAAATGTCCACACTGTACAGTACAGTACTAATGTAGACCAAATAAGATTTAAGGCTGTAATTGTTAGTATCTTGTGGACTTTAGGCAGAGGCATATATTTAATCAGTAAATTCAAATTGTTTTGCGTTTCATATTTGTTAAAGATACTTTTGTTTTCACCTTGGCATTAAAGTCAAATGTGTGATTCCCAAATGCCAAAGGAGATGAATTTTTACCTTTGCTCATAGTTTGCTCAGCCAATAAGCAATGCCATCAACTAATGGAGTTTCCTTTCTATTTTTTTTTTCTGTTGCAGATCTTGAATGAGTAGCGAAGACTGTAAAACACAGCTATGCAGACCATCAAGTGTGTTGTAGTGGGGGACGGTGCTGTGGGTAAAACCTGCCTGCTCATCTCTTACACCACAAACAAGTTTCCCTCTGAATATGTACCTACGGTAAGTGAGTGAACACCCTGTAGAATGACAGACAAGACTTCAACCTGTGTAAATGTAAATATGGTGTATTTTTAAGTCACCACATGCTCACAGTTTACAGATTAATTCCCATACGGCCTAGTATGTCCTTTGTAACTGTGTAACTTTAATAAAGTTACTTCAGAGTTACTTGATTTCATAGTGTTTATATATGCGTGTGTGTGCGTATGTGTGAATGTTTTTTTTCTTTTTTCTTCTTCTTCTTTCCTCTTAAAAGGGTTTTTTCTTTCTCAATAGCGGCTCTTAAGGACAGGGGGTGTCCCACACTGTAAAGCCCCCTTAGGCAAATTGTAATTTTGGGTTAGTCTGCCCCCTTTTGCTAGTATCACTGAACACAGACAAGAAGTCAGAGTTTGAAGAATTCCCCAGATCACCTACTGTTTGGAACATAGAGAACAAGAGATCTTTACTTTTAACCATGGTTGACCATCCAGTATTGATCAGCTGTGTGATCACTTTTCCTCTTTGAATGCGGCTGCCTGAAACATTACAGAGCTGTATCAGTGAGATCCTGATAAATAAAGATGATCAGCCTAAAAGATTTTGAATAATGACACAATAACTATTAGTACCTTTAATAACTACACTATATTTATCAAACTGTAGTGGCAATAAAATGTATACATAATTCACTATTGAGTGAATGAGTGGCTAACCATTGTTTTTTGTCTATGTGTTGCAGGTGTTTGATAACTATGCTGTAACTGTAATGATCGGAGGCGAGCCCTACACTCTGGGCTTGTTTGATACAGCAGGTATGTCTTTCTTACTCCAACCTACACTCATCAACATCTGTTCAACTACAATATCTAGTTTAAGTAACTATTACATTGTCATTGCATGCAGTTTGTATGGTGACATGTTTCTATGACACTGAATGAGAAAAATTGTCAGTTGTCATTCTTCACAGGCTCACTGTTTTGAATTTAGGGGCTCTTTGAAGGCATTTTTGGTTTTGGTGGTGTCTCATTCTGCCAACAGAGATATCCTACTCTGTCCATTGTATCAGTGCTTGTAACCTGATGGCCAGGCTGTGTGAGTTCAACATGTTTCTGTGTGGTTTCTCCAGGTCAGGAAGATTACGACAGGTTACGACCTCTGAGTTATCCCCAGACAGATGTTTTCCTTGTCTGTTTCTCCGTCGTGTCCCCCTCCTCCTTCGAAAACGTCAAAGAAAAGGCAAGTCTAGTCCTTAATTTTTTTCTTCTTTTTCTAATATACTACAGGCTACTACATTACCTAACCTGTATTACATCAGTTGCTGCAGAGTGCATTGTCTGGTCAGTGGCCAATCAGTATCACAATTCTTCATTAAGTGTAACATCACAGATGTTTTCTTCACACTTCATGTGCGCTCGTACTTGTGTCACAGTGTGTTGACAGTTACAATAACCCTCTGTTTGTGTATGCAGTGGGTTCCAGAGATCACCCACCACTGTCCAAAGACCCCCTTCCTGCTAGTCGGCACTCAGATTGACTTGCGGGATGACCCGTCTACTATAGAGAAACTGGCCAAGAACAAGCAGAAGCCCATCACTCCGGAGACAGCCGAGAAGCTGGCGAGAGACCTCAAGGCTGTGAAATATGTGGAGTGCTCAGCCCTCACACAGGTAACGCACATGAATATATACAGTCACACATACAGAATATACACTTCTTGGACACACATGATTCATACCTCAATGGCAAGAGCAAAGAAAAAGGAGGAAAGAGGAACATGTCCATATTCCCCCTGGCTTGTGCACGCTATGTTGATGAGTTTTGTTCTGCATGGTTTGGTTTTTGTTGGCTGTTCTAACTTATGAGTTGTTTTTCATATGGCTTAAAAACTTGTTTCAGAC